>QVNV01013736.1:0-50242 GCA_014825455.1 Pseudomyrmex pallidus | reverse complement strand
CCGCACAACACCCTGCGAACGGCTCGTATGACCGTGTATTTATTTCTTAGTTTAGAAACTTTTCGAGCCTTACAGTCTTTATTAATTGTGTCTATTTAATTTTGAAGAGACATCTGTTATCTAAAAAATTTGTTAAATTTAATATTATGTGTCTATTTTATTGTCTTCTAATAATGTAAGATACTATTGTCCTTTAAATCTGTTAACATTATCCTGTTCACTTTATTGACCGCCTATATACGGCACATTCTCCTTCCACTTCCGCACAGACGTGACCTTTTTCCTAACCTTCTGAATTCTATTCGCTCCATTTGTTCGGCGCTCGACATTTTCTTACTTTCGTCCATCATTAAAGATCCTATGATTTTAAAGAGAAAAAAAATTACACGACGTTCGTATTACTTTGCATTACAATCTGTTAAACACAAATTCTCGTAAATTTCTCGTGTTAAGATGTTGTAAGTCATTAAGTCAAACAGAGGCTCGTTTGTTCGGTCAACAAGCTGCTGCGTGGTCCTGCGGAGCGGATAGATTCCTGGCCACGAAATCGCACGGCGCGTCGGAAAAGGTCGATCCCTGGAAAAGAGATATCGGTTTAAGGGACCCGACGGGACGCATCCCTTTTATCCCGCCCAATCGTTCGCGATACATCGGGGCTCGGTTTACAAGCGCACAAATCTCTGGTGCCGGTTACCCTCGGCACGGGTGATTTAGCGGGTTTTCCGAGGGCTTCGAAGGCCATGATGCGGCTGGCAAACTCTTTTATATCAATCGCGGATTGACCGGGGTGAGTCTATTGAACGCAGCCGCGCTTCCGGAGAAAAAAAACTATTTGCGCGCGACCCTCCGCGAAAGTGTGAACCGCAATTTGCTCCCCTTGACGCGGCAGATACGTACGTACAGTTGCATTGACTTCAATTACGCGTGTTTATTTTGACGAGCAGAAAAACTAGATACGTGCGTGATATATCTCGTTAATGTATTTGTTTAATATATGCAAATATAATTTCTCAAGCAAGAATAAAAACAAAATTTATGTGAATATTAATGAAAAAAAGTTTTTTTTGTAGAATTTTATTACTTTTAAATTATTTCGTTATTATGACGTGATAAGCAGAGCGAAGAAAAAAAGAAACATTTTTTCTGTTACGCCGCTATTATTTGCTGTATTAATATGAACATGCAGAGAGCTCTCCAAAAAAATTTTCAGACGAGATATGTAACAATAAGGTGTTAATAGATGAGGTTCCGTCGTCTTTCGGTGGTTACGTTTGCTTTATAGAAAACAAGCAAAAGCTGTGATATTTCTCGACGGTCACATAAGAAATATGTTCAACAAAATTCGTTTCTCTGATTATAAATTCTTTGAAATTCTAATAGAATTTTCGTTCTCGGAAAAGAATAAGACGGACTCCAGAGAGAGAAATGCTATATTTTTTCTTCAAATAAAGAAGAGTGAAAAAAACACAAGGGTGTGTATTCTTCCATACACACTGTACGATTTTGTGTTTAAAAATATACTGAAATACACACACTACAAACATTCGTACATAGATACGTGTTGTTTCGGAAGGAATATCAAATCAACTTATAAAAGATAAAAGTGCACTTTAACAAGACGATTGTAATGACGCATCTTCATTTGTATCCTTCCTGCGCGACATTCATTGTTCATGAATGAAATGCTAACGAATCTTTGCGTCATCGCGACCTTTCCTGCTGAGAAACTGCACGTCGCGCCTGACAGTAGACTCGTACCTTACGAAGATGAGCTTTCGCGCCGTGAAAATGAGAGGCGTTTTCGTGCCTGTGGAGAGAATTCCGCCATCCCCCTTGCTTGGGAATTATTGCGTTAAATCGCGTAACTAGCGGGCGAACGTGCGCTCGTAACTCGCGCCGTATTGCGCCGCGCCTAGTTTCTTGCGAGAACTTTGGAATCAATCAGCGCCCGCGCGCTGATGCATTCGAGAGAATTAATATCACCGTCACCGGCGACATCCGACCTGCGCCGTAATCCGGTTAGCACTTCTGTCAGTCCGCTCGATTCGAGTCTCGGCGTTGCGAAAGACGAGAAATTAAACGGCGCCGCGGGAAATATGTTGTATATGTGTAGTGTTATATTTACTATATTGTACATTTCTATAATAACAACAGTTATATATTCCGTCATTCCAAAATTTGCTTCGAAATAATAGAGAACTTGTCTAAAAAGATGATTAAGATTAGAAAATTCTATTTTACTAATTACACATTAGCAGTGATAATGATAAATATAATAATTTATGACGATCACAAACAATGTGTGCGAGGATTTTACTTTCCACAAGACGATATTTATGCAATTTTAATTTCAAAGCGCTTCACAAGACAGAAGAATGAGAAAGTCTTCTTCTAAAGTTTTTCGAGGCAACAGAGACCGTCCGGTTTCCGCTTTTGTCCTTTATAAGGATTTGATGCTTCGGACAGAGGCATTATATATCGCGGGCAATCGACCGGCCGAAGTTTTGTCCGTTCTGAGTGTCTCAACGCCATCGTCGCAATGACGCTTACTTCTTCGGCCGGCTTATCTTTCGGCGAACGCGACATATAAACATCAATTCAATGTATGAAATCTGTCAAAATGAATTTCGCCTGGGAGCTGCCGACCCGGACTATCATTTTTCTTCCCGCGGCGAATGCGATCTTGATGTGAAATATCGCTGTATTATTGCGCGGGCACGTGAGGAGTATCAGGTAGGTCGATACTCCTGCTGCCTGCTTTTTCAGGATAATCCGTTCGAGCGTCAAGACGCATCTCTATGTGACGAGAAATACGATTACATCAATCCTGTTGCCTTTTATTTTATTTTTATATTTCGCGGTCGCGCATAATGTGTTTTTATATAGATTTTTATTATTTCTGTTCGAGAGACGGAGAAAAATTCACAGAGATAAAGAAATGAAATAATCAATAAAAAGTGAATCATCTGTGTGAATATTTAATAAGAGATTGTTCGTCGAATTAACGTTCGTCATACATGTTCGAACGATGGATTTCACGCTCGTGTAACTTTGGAACATTTACGATCGTTCGAGAGCAGTGAGAGCACTTAACGCGTCAGTAAAATCAATTAGAGATGCCCTTCTAATATGTCGTGAGAATTTGATGACCACAAGTCTGTTTTACGAGTGTATTGCCTCGCCGTTATTTCGTACCGATCGGTGTTCATAGACGCTTTTATGACCGAAAAATTCCGCTATACTCACATCATTCTTCGGCGTGCGTTGTATAATGAAGATTGTCTTTAATTGACGAAGATTCAATCTCGAGAGAGGTAAAGATTACACCAGTGACTCATCACTCAATTCTGATACAAGAAAACATATGTGTTTATGAAACATAACACAATAGAGATGTAAACAAAATGTATTAAATGACGTGTATTTTTACTTATAAACATAACACCGATATTAGCGCATGACTCGCTTGAAAATCGGTTGATGTCTCGTAGCAAAGTTATCACTGAAAAAAATGAAACAAAACGTATAAAAAAAAAAAAAACTAATTTATCCGGTTTGATACGGGTAATCAAGTCTCCTTAACCGCATTAACGCGTACACGCTAAAAAAAAAACGCGGAAATGGACGGACGCGACGATAATACCGCGCGCGGTGCCGCGCGCTGCCGAGCGAAAGCGCTTTGATGTAGCAGGAGGAATTTTATCGTAAACGCGTACAGCACCGCGCGATACCGGTTCGATTTATCCAACACCTTGTCACGCGCTGGGACGCGAACGCGATGGGGAATAGTATTTTTTTTTTTTTTTATTCTCTTCGCGCGCGCGCGCGCGGTACCTCCTCCCTCTCTTCCTCTCAACGGGGGATCATGAACGGACTCGAAGGGTGGCGGCATCGAAACGTTTCAAAACTCGGATGGCCGGCCATTAGTCAGTCACGCAACTCACCAATTAAATGTAAATGTTTGTTTATGTGTTTGGCGGGACTCGTGGACGTTTATCGATGTGCGTGCATTAAACTCCACACCGAGCTCGAGCTGCATCTGCACCGGGGAACAAAATTGCGCCGCTGAAAAGAGCTCTTTGCGATCTTACTTTGAGTTCTGGTAACGCGCGGAAAGCTGAGCAAAATAATGTACAATCGCAACGACGACGCTCTACAGAATACATATCAGATATCGCCTCGCTGCCCGGCGAGGTGTATCCGGCAGTGGGTCGAATTACATCCGGAAACGTGGTCAGACATCGGAAGGTAATTAGATCGAGGACCAATAAGGACGGGTCGCGATTTATGTAGTGTTAAATACGTGGTCAAATGCGCAGCAGGCCGATCCTAGGACCTAGGATCTTTGCTTAATTGGAAAGCCGGGGAGTTTCCGAACAGTTTAACTGCCCTTCGGTACTATCGTCCGGCCATCGTAATGTCAGGAGGGCACCCTCGAATATTGCTTCACTGGACGCTGCCGCTAATGCGATCTCCGCTTGTCCGTCGTGCTTCTCCTAAGAGGAGAGTTATCCCGAATCCAGATTACTACGGCAAACAATGCAGAAGATATCCCGGAAGATGCGTCAATAACAGTTGTACTAAATGCTGAGCAATGTCAACGCTCTGGCTAAAGTACGCGATATAGTAGCAGTTGTATTTGATATTGCGATAGTATTATAGGTTCTTGCAAAATGTGCAATTAAATGTGTAGTTACTTATATTTTATATTTATGTCGCGCAATTTTCTCGTATATTTGCTATTTTATTTTACACGAAATATATAAGAAAACCTCTATTTTAAGAAAAAAAAAAACACTATAATATTAAAATAAGAATCTTACGCTCCATGTAAAAGTTGACAACATGAGAATCACTGTAGCTTCATTGTTTTCGAGAGAATAGTATCCCAGAGGTTGTATTAGGATGTTGTACGTTTAATCGAACGATCCTTCCGCTATGAGGGTAAAGCGTCGAATCGTTTTGGTCAGTTGTTACCTAGAGGCTCGTTCGATCTTACGACGTACAAATCTTTCGACCGCAGTAAGTGTCTCGAGCGTTATAGATTGACATTGGCTTTATTATATCGGCTGCTAGAGAGAAAAGAAACAACACGAAAATGTATTTGTCGAATTTGGAATATCGCAAAATATTAGCAAATTAATTTTATCTTCAAGTCAGTTGGGATTATGATATAAAAAAAATTTACAGCGAGTCGAAATCGGTTATCAGTACAATTGGCTGCCTCGGGTGTAACGTTACGCGAGGGAGTAACACATATCACATTCTCACATATCATTGTCTCGGGGATATAGACGTTGCATCGCACACACCTCGCGCCTCCATATAATTCTCCTCGACCTAACGGTACGGGATCGCGAGAACATCGTCCTGCCGTCGTGGAGGGATGGCGATGAAGGGGGCGTGTGTGCGAGGTCGAAGGGGCGCGGACGCCGGGGGTGCTGACGGCGCTGATATATTCTTGTAATATTTTTCGATCATCGCGTGCTGCGGAGATTTATAAGGGAGGAAAGGCGCGCAAGGCAGCCCGCCACCTGATCGCGAGTTACTATCTTCCGAGTAGCTCCGGCCACCCTATTCGACGAGGGTGGTAATATCCGCAGAACGCCAGGGCTTTTCTCCGGGTGTCTCGCGATACCGTCGATCGTTCCTAAATTTGTTTGGCTTGGGACGGACGTGCACGCGCACGCGGATGATTTATTCCGGATAATTCGCGCGGACGATCGCGCAGTTTTCGCACGTAAATTATATGTGAACTCCCGTAAAATTGTGCGAAAAATTTACGAAGCGTTTTTATTATCTTTGGTTGTTTGCATTATCTGACCTGTCGTTTATGCGTGTAAATTAAAAGTACACGCGTTATACACGTATTGACATTTAAATCGAAATTAAATTTACGTTTGAAAAAAAAATGGATCATATTTTGAAGATGTATTATTATTTGAACGAGCGTGGGGCGGTATGAGAAACACACATTTATAACTCTGGGTTTTTCCACAAGCGTGCATTCTGTGGCGAAAGCAACGACGGGTAATAACACGGGCTGAAGATCGTTCAGTCTGGGACTACCGGTGTCGTTAATGAAGGAGAATAATAGTTCGATACCAATTAGCGAGAAACTGTGTCCCCCTTCTTTCGCGTAGTGATGGTAGATCGGCAATAAAAAGAAACTGCCGTAGGTAAGTAGGTATGCCTCTAGCATTAACTACCCCCGTGGCCAGTTTTACGGTATGGACCGAACCGGCCACCGTTAATTGAACGCACCGCTCGTAACAACCCTCCTTGCAACCCCCGTGTGTTGCCCACGCGCACCCTCATACGCTCTCTCTCTTCTTCGCTCCGAGCAACCTCTCGCCGTTTCAAATCTATACCACTTACTTTTATGGTTTCTAAGCCTAGTCGAGTGTGCACCTTCCCTCTCTTTCCACGGGGAATAAAATTCCACGAGCCCTTTACGCGCAAAGGCCGCAACCGCCCAATTTAGTTCGAGCCACGCACCGCCCCGGCCCTTAACCGCGTTCTCGTTCTTCCTTGTGTTTTCTTTCTTATCTCTTCTATAAGTGCTGGTGTTCTTGAATTGTCGATTTTCGTGCCAAAAAAGACTCCACAGATTTGTTGTATAAATGTTATTGTTAGTTTACACGAGATAGTTTACACATGTTGATTAATAAAAAAAGATTAATCGATAAACTACAGAAAACGAAAGACAAAAGAGATAAAAAAAGGGAGGGGTTGCTAGGTGGATCTGGACTCTATCCACCAGACGTCCGGAATTGACCGCTAGAATCGTCGACCACGGCAATATCGGTCTCGGGATTTTATGGCTTGTTTTGCCATTGCCAGAGGTTCTCAACGCGCAAACGTTAAAAAGTAAACTTAGTTCGATTATCGTGTGAGAGCTGAGAGTCAAATATTATTTCTAAATAATGCACTGATGTTCCAACATGTAAAAAAAAAAAAATTTAAATAATTTTTATCTGTGACACAAATTTAACACTTGGGTTTTTAATAATTTCTTCCGTAACACATCTAATTATTTTGCCTTGATGTTCTCTTACTGCCACACGGTTGCGTATAAGTACTAAAAAAAATAAATTAATATCATACGCTTCGCGATTGTGTGGAAGAGGGTTAATTGAATTAGACTGCAGCTGGGGCTCTAGAGTGTCCCTTTGCATAATCGTGCAGAAGCGAACAGGGTACTTTCGTCCTATTATAGAATCAAGTAAAATCTCGCTTGGACTAAAAGGCGCGCGCAACTTAATCGCTTAGGTGCACTTAATTTTGGTTTTATATTTTGAGAGATACACACATACTATATATAATATATTGTTTAAAATTATGAATATAAATATACATATATTAAATATTATAGTACTTAAAAAATATTACATTTACTTATAAGCGAATTTACGTATCGACAATAAATATTTTACATATTATCTTTTTTTTTTACGGTGTTGCGCAAAGATTTTTCGCGTTTTCGGTAGGGAGAACAAATTAGACATTGACGCGGATCCTCGCAATAGAAGAATCTTATCTTCGCATTAGGCGTCGCCTACACCGGTCTTTCTGTAACCTCTTAAGGTCAGCCGCGGAGTACATTAGCGAGGTTTAAGGTATGAATGAAAAGAGCTGTGGATGCTCCGCGTTGGGTGGCTCATTCGCGGTTGTAAGGACCGCGGCTGCCACAGGCAGAAACTTTACGAGCGCCTCTCTCTCTTTCTCTCTCACTTTCTCGTATCTGCCAGCTGTCTTTTCTTTCGTTTTCTTTTCCGCCTTCTCGCTCGCTCGTATATCAGCCGGTGCGGTTTCGAAATTATTTTTATGCCTCGCCGTCAAAGGCCGCCCTGTAGCACTGTGTGTATATATGCGCGCGCGTACGTCGGGGGATCGCATCGTGCAAAAGTACTGTCCAGTTCTGAATTATGCAATAATCCTACGAATCGTACCGATGCACTTTCTAGCAAGGATATATTTGAGAATGCACCAATAAAAGCTATAAGAAGTTTCACGGGAGTGGCGTCGGTGAGTATATTTACGAAATGATTAAGAAAATCTCATTATCGGGAGAAAGTGTGGAAGCGAAGTGAGGAAGAAAAAAAAGAGTAGAAAGGGACACTTTCTTATATTGTCACTAGAGATCGTCTGACGAGTCTCTAGGCTGCCGCTTCCTTTCATCCGATAAATCAGCGGTCGTAAATAACATCGAGTGTCTGGGAATCTACTCTCACTTGTGACTGAACGAACGAACGAACGAACGAACGGAGAAATAAAGAGACCAATAGACTGCGGAGAGCCTTTTGTCTTCTGCTATTTTAACCCTCGTGCGGAGCTGCCCCAGCTTCTGAAGCAGGGCATCTATCAATTCGACCGATCGAATCACGTTAATCCGTCTCTTATTATTACGTTTTTATTTTTTTTGAGAGATATAATTTATTTATTATTTTTCTATAAATAAATTCCGAAATTTGTTATTCTCGTTAAACAGATTGTATTCATTAAAAAAAAAAGCTATTTGATTTGAGAATTATCACGGGAAAAACTTAACGCAACTCTCTTTTATCAACAACGGTCTTATGTACCCGAACCTCGATAAATCTTGAATGCGGATGATAGTCTTCAACTTCTCGCTCGAGGGAGTGCACTCTCAAAGTTCGTTGCAAAACACTCGATGAGACGCATTGTTGGGGTTTTGCAGGAAGGGGAACGTGCACACGCGTACACACGAGAGGTCGTAAGAGTGGAATCCTATGTGTCTACCTCGGATCGAAGGGTCCTTTAGCGCGTATATATCGGGGCTTTCTTTGGGTATCACGCTGCTGGAGTCACATTGATTTATACCGGCCGTAAGATTTATGCGGAAGAGTCGCGCGATTGAGTCGCAACACGGCGCCGACTTATCGCGAGTGGGTAGAAACGACAACGCGCGAGAGAGGGATAAACGAGAGGGGGCCAAGAGGGTTGTTGGGATGGAATGGATTGAAAAACAAGAAAAAGGAAAACAACAAGATGCCTATCGATCAACAGCAGAAATGCAGCCGCGGGATTTGCTATCAAAACAAGATTTTTTGAATACATGTAATGTCCGGATCGAATAAAAAGGTACCCATCTCTGCACGTAATATATTATGAAGTAATAGCAATAATAGTAATCGAATCTCTCGATATATTTAAATGTCGCATTTGCATAGTGTTTTGCAGTAAAACTTTCGAAGAAGATAGCTGCGTTATCTTACGCCCGCGTAAAAAATCTGAGTGCAATGTAGCGCGAGAAAAACGCGCCGCGATAAGAAGTGATAAAAAAATGATTTCGTTCAATATGTGTCGCGAGCGTGGTATAACAGCGATAGGGGCGGGTCTCGGCGCTGATGCGGCCGCAATCCTATTGTCGCGACGAAATGCGAGTAATGAGCGTCGGCCGTCAGGACCGCAAAGCTCTCTTTATTGGTACTTTTGCGTAACCGCAATGCACGACGCCGCGGACGCCGACAAAGTCTTCTATTAATTGCAATTAGACCGCCGTCCGATAATAAATATCAATTAATGCGACGCGAACGAGTGATTTACACAGCGGTGATCGCTTTTTTTTCTGCACGCACACTACCCGGCCGTAACGCGCGCTGTACGGCCGTGGGAACGCGAAGGGTGGGCGCGATATTCTGCAAAAAGAAATTAAGACCTAAACGCCCGAACTCCGCCGACCGTCACGTCAATGTCATTCTTCTTTGTTTTCCTCAAATTGCTTTCTCTTGTTCACAATAAAGGGAGAGTATTAAAGCAATACTACTTTCTGATGCTTTGAATTTTTATAACACAGGACGTGTATTATTGTAGAAGTAACAATATATTAACCAATTCGAAAAAAATATACACTTACATTTTTAAATTTGTGATGTCTCTTAAGAAAATCAATTTGAGTTTATTTGCAAGTTGTCAGTTTTACTAATTTAATATTTAATATTTTAATTATAATATATCTTAATATTATATCTATGTAATATTTTAATATTTATATATTTTATGGAATAATGTATAATATTTTTGATACGCTTGTGTGTGTATGTGTGAAATCGGACGATATGTAACCACTAAGTTGACGTATTACATAACTACCAAAATTACGTTTCTGCAATTTTTTATCACTTGCCTAAAACATATACCAAGTTCTGTTCTCACGAAACATGCGAGACAAGCGTGCGAGCAACAAAGCGCGACGAACTAGTGCCGCGTTCAAGAATCACAGAAACCGAGGAAACCAGTTGCAAAAGGCCCGAGCGCACGCACAATCGTTATTACGTTCCTCGTCACGTAGCCGCGAGATGAAGTACGATAACCCCGAAGAACAAATACGATACAAGGAGCTCCGCGGATTCTTACCTGATATATGTACGGTAACAGTCGTGTACGACGAAACCTGACCGAGACGCTGCGCCGCTTAATAGAGGATGATGCCTCTTATTTCGTTGACCGAGCAAAAAGTTCATATCGCGCCAGAATGTAGACGATATATTACCTACTCGTCGCGAAGAGCGGTTGGCGACCATTCGTTCGCTTTTAATGCCTCGTAAAAAATGCGAAAACTTAGGCATTGTGTCGACATGTGAAATAAAGAATCGCGATCGTCAATGTGCATCGTATAAACGGTTTAAGTTGCGTCGCGATTTTTTCATTCCTACGAAACATAGTTTCCTCTTTGCTTAGTTTTACCAATTTTTGCGTCAACTTGACAAAGAAACCGCGCGTGACGTACGATCGAAGATACCCACGCTCGTCTTGGCGATGCTTCAAAACTCACAACAACGGTGTACCCTTTAATGGATCCGATAAGACACTCCCTTGCTCTTCTCGCCTATTGGTAGCTATTACTTAGTCACCGATAAAGCCGGCCTCGGGTTATTACCGGTGGATCTGTGACAAACGATTTGTCGGGCTCTTACGAACCCGAGAATAGCTCCGACCTATCTTCTTCTTCCTCGCTCCTGCCGGCTATCTGCGTCACTTCGTGGCACGTTAATCGTTCTCAGAGTCCGGACGACAAATTGGCCGATAAGTTAGACGCTAATAGCATTTCCCGGATGTTTCGTCGGCTGGTAGCAAGAGGTCCGCAAAATGAAAATCGTTCGGTATTTCTTGTCGGTTCGTTTCTGCGCGATTTCGAATGTAAGCCGTCCTTGTAATCTGTGCGAGTTAATAGGCGCGCTGAATTCCACTGTTCAATTGGATGGATCTTATTTGGTGTTTAATCGAGGAGTACCTCTCTGTACGATTGCAATGCCTCTCGCAGGGAATGGATGTGTGAGCATTTATTGACGTCTTATTAATAACAAAGTTGAAAGTAAAAAGAAATAAAATTGTTTGCTTGAATTGAACTAATTAGAAAATCCGAACGAATTGTAAATATATGTATAAAAATATATAAATATTATGATACATATTATTTCACATATAATATTGTTATAATTTATATAAGTGTAAGTTTCAATGAACAATATAAAAAGAAATATCCATTATAAAAAGAAACATTTTTATTACAATGTTGAAATAGTATTAGAGTCAAATATATATCTCGATACTACTCACATACGTAAATATGAATAGTAATCAAGCTAACGAGAGACGAAGGTAACATTATCTGATTACGGCGACATTGAATCGGCGAAGGAGAAAAAGACATCGTTTTAAAGTATGAGGCAGCAAGTCGCGCTTAAGCGCTAGCAGGTAGATTTCGTGCAGAAATAAACGATCTACGGGGCGGGCAATAATTTTCCGCGATGCGATTGGTCACCAGAAATGGTATTAAAAAATTGGCCGCGAGGTCGGTGCGTTTGTCATCGGGGGCATCGAGCCGCACGGTTCTCGAATTAAGCCTCGTTCGCACTTTCTCGAGAGTGTGCGGATTCGAAAGTGAGAATGTGTCGCGCACAGGTATCGGTCGAGGCGACAAGATGATGAAGAGAAGAGAATTAAAAAAGTTTTGCAATATTATTCAGATATTATGTAGCAGAATATTGTACATATGATACTCAATATTTCGCACACACATAAAAATATTAAAAGAAACATATTAAAAAAAAGAGATCTGTTCTTCAAAGCTAGGCAAATAAAAATGAATTATCTTTTACATAAAAAAAAAAAAAAATTGTCTAGAACACGATTTGTCACGTCGATTAATACGAGCCGAGGTAATACGATACCGAGATCTAATTGGCACGCAGCAGCGATTCGAAATTGATGGCGGTATATATCGCGACAAAAACAGGATGACACATAGAACCGGCGTTTGTTGTCGGCATTCGAGGCGCCGCGTTTGCGAAATTACGAGGAAGAGGAGGGAAGGCGGGGAGGGAGGGCACGCAGAGTGTGCCGAGAAGAGGAACAGACGGGATCTTTATCGCCTTCGGCCCGTTCAATTCGCATAATAAACAATCCTCGACGGGTGTGGAACGGGACGAGAAACCGGAACATATCTCCGTTCCCGGCGAGAGAGCCCGGCGACAAATAAACTATTATCGCCAGCGACAAGTTCTCTCACGCCTGTCCCGCGGTGGTGGTGCCGGTGTAGGTACGTTGCACGTACGCGGGGGCCTGGTGCCGGGGCCTTACGGCTCGCAAGGGTACCTTTAGGAGCTCGCCCCACACATGGACACGCGTGAATCAAACGCGAACCCGCCCAGGAATGCTTTACGGACATCGAAACATAGCAATGCTTTATGGTGGTCCGCGGCTGAACCTGATTTATATAAGTGCATTACTGCATCACGGAAAGTACGAGGATTGCGCGGGAAGGGGTCGAGAGAGGGATACCAACGCGTGCAGATATAGCGCTGACCTATTCACTTTGCCTTCCCTCAATGTTTACAAATGGGAAATTAATGAGACTGCGCGATGGTTTAATCGCTGAAAATATAGCACCGCTTCGTATGTGTGTGTGTGTTTTGTGTTATTTTTGTATCTTATAAAACCCACACACACGCATATATACGTAGACGTTGTCAATGCAGTTTATGAAAAATAGCGAAAACAGAGTCTGTGACATGTTTGATAAACTACATGTTACATGTGTTTACAAAAATAAATCTATTTTTTAGTACGCACATTTAATTTCTTATTGACTTTTGACTCAAAATGCAGTTTATAAATTTGATGTATCCAATACACTATCAAGAAAATAGATTACACAAAAAAAATTCGCGTTCTCACACGCACGTAGAAACAGTTGTGCGATGATCGATCACGGGAACCGAAAGGTCGAAAGGTGGCGAAGAAAGAGAGGAGACGTATCTAGATTCCCGGTATATGCGTCCGGGACCATCGATCGGTATTATCATCAAGAATCTCGATGCGGACGGCGAGGAGGAGTAGAGAGAGAGGTAGAGCTGCAGATGCACTTCTGATGTTGGTCTGGTTCCAGGTCTCGCTCCCGGTCGGTGCACCGGGCGGGATATAGCGCGAGCGGGGCTCCGTGCGGGGCTTAGCCATAATCTGAAATATATTGGTGCCCGGTGTTTGTCCACATCTCGTTGACCGGCATTATAAATCGGCGAAGCGTAGGCATTCGTTCGAGGACATTAGTCAAAGCCGTGGTAATGTCGTACGCGATAATGCGCCTGATATCGCGCGGTGTTCTCCTCGTGTGCGAGTTCGCGCCGCGCTGGTGTGCGCGCGAGTGTTTGTGAAACACGCACGAGGGAGGTACGAAGCCTGCAACTTGAACTATCAGAAGGTCGAAACGAAAGAGGGATCGCCAACGACTTCTCTAACATCCGCGACGTTATTGGGCGAGGAAACGATGAGGTGTCGTGAAATATCGTTTAATAAATCAACTATTGTGAGTGAGCCAATGCCTGCGTGTATCGAAAGCATTGAGTGAGTGAGAGAGAGAAAGAGAGAGAGAAAGTTGAACTTACCAACCCACTTGGGGTTTCTGTAGCGCGGAGAAAATTAAGTTGTGCGAAACGATGATCGATTCGTTGATAAAAATGACTAAAAGAGAAACACTTTCTTCTGCGCGAGAAATAGAGACCAATTTTCGACTGAAAACTATTTCGGAAAACGAGCAAATATTACACGCCAATATGGCAGACAGATATTTTAGGTACGGAAGTCTTCGTTTCCTGGAAGTAGGTCGTGTGACAAGAGTGATCCAAGAAAGATGTCAAGTGTCATTCAGAGAAACTAACCGTTCTCATGAATTCGTGAAGTTATAGAGTTCGTGTGGGATATTCGGGGAAAGGGAAATATTTGACACGTCAGTCGCGAGAACAATGAGGGAAGTGTTAAAAAAAAATGTGACGGAAAATAAATACAACCATACATCGATTTTACATGTAAAAAATATAATTTCGACGTACATACGTAGAAAATTAACACTGTACAGCACAAATCTATTGTATTGAAAATCTTAAAGATTTTGTTTATCGGAATTTGTAGCTACGAAAGAGAGAGATTTTTGCAGCTAAATTCGACGTTGATATCGATTGTGAATAGCGCCGAGAGTCTCCGAGTCTCAGATGTCAAAATTTCAGGAAGTAGGTCACACACACACACACACACATACAAACACAAGCGCCGGGGATATGAGCGACCATCAAGCGCGATTCCCGAACTAACGTGTTCCACCGTCTTCTGAATTCGTAAAGTAAGGATCCATGAGGAATCTAGGAAGGAATAGAAGGTGGATGTTCGGTGTGTTAGGGAAAAAGAAAAGAAGAGGTGAAGAGAGAAGATGGCGCAAGAAGAAGAAGAAGAAGAAGAGGAAGAAGAAGAACGGCGGCCAAGACGAAAGACGAAAGAAGGAAGAAGATGGTGGCGGTGGAAGAGGCATGTGTCCCAAACGACGTATGCACGCCGAGACACGTAAACGATATATCAGGGGGTTAGCCGCTGGGGACGGACGACCCGGGCCATCTTTCTTCCACTTATACGTGCGATATTCACATGCGCAAACGTGATACACTCTATAGAGAGATCCACTGGCAGATATCCGACGCTGCCGCTCACGACAGGAGCAGCCAGCGAGCGCTCTCGTGAGCTGTAAATGTATTAAGGTTTGACGACCGTGGTGGGACCCCGCTTTTGGCTGGGGGAGAGAGAGACGGAGGACCCGAGGGGTGGATCTTGCCTACATACCTGTACGTGCTACGTGCATGCTGTTCTTACGCCACGTGAATGAGAGATCGACCTCATTTTCGTAAGCATGACGTAAACGTAATCTTTTTCGCGAAGCAGGAAATCTAATCGCGTAGACTTCCGTCAGTCTTGATAGACGATCGAGTAAAGTGGATTTTCTTGTAAAAAAAAAAAAGAAAAAAAAATTAATTACTGCTTATATGAAATCAGTTCTCTCATGTGCGAGCGCGATTTGATCTCGCCGCGCGACGTACAAATTACCGACAGGTCGCCACGTATAAAAAGAAAACCTGGCTACGTGCACAAGCATCCCACGAGGGTGGCAGCTACGTGTGGGGTGCGCTCGTTCGTATGCGTGCGCATTATTACGTCCTTATATTATATCGCGAAGGTACAAATGTCCGTACGTATGTAAAATTCCTAGCTCCGGCCGCGTAGAGCCATAATAATATCTGTGCTGATAAATGAGACACATAACCGTACACGGGTCCCGTACCCCCAACCCCCAACCCACCCACCGCACCACCCTCTGTCCACCCCACCATTTCTGTTGCCGCCGCCGGTGCTGCGCCGCCAATGGTACCACCCCGTATGTCTCGGCTTATTCCACTTTTGCGGCGATGTATTACGAATTTTACATTTTACAAACGGCCTCGCTATCTTCCACGACACGCGATTCTTCGAGGTACAGCGAGGCTCGTGATAAAGAACGCGGCGTGTGGGTGTTTGTACTCGAGTGAAATGGAAAGGAAAGCGACGCGGCTTCGAATTCGAGAGAGAGAGAGAGAGAGAGAAAGAGAAAGAGAAATTTCCTCGGGATAGTCGAAACCAGAAAATGATGCTGTCATTCTTGATAACATAGTGGTTAAATATGTAGGTTACAATTTCGTCGCTTTGATTCTTTTATTTACTTTTAAGTACGTAACGCACGTTTCGATGTCGTAATTAGCTAATGCTTATCTCTCGCGATAGTCACGCGTACAGCGCAATATAAATTATAATTTATTAAAAGTAAATATTTGTAATTTGCGAATAGCTCTGCCTATTTGAAACGTTTATCGACTAATAAATTTGTATCGTAAATTATACACGCGCATTGTATCTTTCTAGTCAAGGTGATGACATGTTGCAAAACTTCGCCACGTTACTGAAGAAGATGTATGAAAATGGCGTTTTAGATTTTGCGCGATCGCACAGTGCGAACGACAGTTTCTCAGAATTATGGAAATCTCTGGCAATGTCGCTTTCAGAAAATAGCACGGGCACGAAAATATGAAAACGGTTGACGAACGAAGGGGAAAGCATTACGCGCACAAGGGTTTTCGCGAATGCCGCTGGTGATAAATAGCGAAAGATTTGCAAAATATATCGTGGCAGTAAGACCTGGCTCATATATGGCGGAAGAGGTTTTAGAAGAACGTATATCGCGCGTTCTAGAAGAAAATGGCGAACCGTTTGTGTCCTCGAACATTGCCAAGATATTCGCCAAGTTGCTTGCGAATACTTGTCAAGAGATGACTCGCAAAAGTAACCTTATTCTGTCTTGCGTTAAATTTCAAGTCTTACATTGAATTCACACGCATTTGTATCGCGCATTTCTCTCACGGAATCTACTCATTCATATGTGCACAAATTGCGGCATACACTATGCGACAAAGTTATCGAAAAGAATCTATGGAGAATTACATGTCGTGGAAG
Organism: Pseudomyrmex pallidus; assembly: GCA_014825455.1. Lineage (NCBI taxonomy): Eukaryota > Metazoa > Arthropoda > Insecta > Hymenoptera > Formicidae > Pseudomyrmex > Pseudomyrmex pallidus. The sequence goes on along the minus strand of QVNV01013736.1, from coordinate 33,412 downwards.
CAGAACTTGTCCTGCGTGCCGAGGAAAGATATTCAGACGTTCGAGCGACTCTTCTCCTTACATATTATAAGAGCCGCGTTTCTTCGATGCTTAGCGCAAAGATCGAAAGGAAGCGAATCGCCTCGCGCGCGATTATCTTTTATTCGGCGTTCGCTGACACGGGCTTTGCCACCTGAAAATAACCGACACGCCGGTCGCGCCGGTGCGAAGAGGCGCGAAATTAAAAGAACCATGAGAAGCACCTTTAATCTCCCGGTCTATAAAGAGCCTCAACACGATCGCCAAGAATCGCGACGCAGGGGATGGAAGGGGGTAAGAAAGGATTTCGCGCGGTTCGGCAGCAGCCGCTACGTTTCGAAGCCATCGGCAGAAAGGAAATCGGCTTACCGAGCAAAAATATACTGATATTTATGAGGGTCGCGACATCAGGGCTAATCTTCGGGAGATAATAATTTATCGGCTACCGCCGGTACCAAGGAGTTGTATTTTGACTGAAATCCCTTAGCCGCCCGCTCCAACGGCGATCGTACCGACGCGTCTTTTGCGCGTCGGCCCACTTCTAACCTTGCTTCATACCGGCCTATGATCCCTCGGACAGTGATGTCCAACCATCTTCTGAATAGTCTTCGAGACACAAGAAGCATACAAGCTCAAAGTTAGGGTTTATGCGACAGAGAGGTCAGTCATTTAATAAATGACCTTATTATGCTTCTTTTCTGCTTCTCCTAATGATGGTTATTGATGTACTAAGCATATGGTGACACGTAAGTTTATGATTAGAGGTGATTTTAAAGTTGCACACCACTGCTTCGGAGTAGCGAGTTGTACTTCAGTTGACTTCAATAATCCAGCTGATAGTATATCGGCGGTTATAAGCAACTAAGGAGAAAATCCTTATCTATGAGTCGATGATGCGTGCCGATAATCTTCTCGGATTGTACCACTACGGATTAGAATTCGTTTTAACGGGCATTAGTCGGCCAGAGATGTGCAAAAAAAAACAACATTCTTTCGCACCTTGCAAAAATGTTCCGATCAAATCCTTCGATCGGAAGTCGCGTCGCGAAACCACATGTGTACAGAAGCAAATCGTGCGGCGGAAAAACGCTGACGGAATAATAATGCGAACTCCTCTCCACGGTGTGATACATCGACTGACGTTTCGTTATTTACGAGCCGATCCCCCGTAATCCACTCTAGTAGTGGCGAATTGTATCAACGGCGACTTTTGAGAAAAAAAAAATCTGTGAACGCATCGGAATTCAACGACACGAGTAAATCACGATCGAGGACAAAGATTGCGCGCGTTCCATGCAAATCGAAAGCAAATCGAGGCTTTAAACAAACGCGACATTTTGTTTTATTTGTGTGAAAAATTATTGCCGAGCTATTGCGACACGGACGCACAAGAATAAAAATCTAAAAAACAATTTTATAGTAGTACTAATTCAAAAAACACTTTTCTCAAAACATTTACGAATTGTGTCTGTATACATGTGATGACGTTCGGGGAAAATTATGCATATACCACAACGATATTTATGGCGATCCAGAACAATTGTACGAGCTATCTTTTTTTTTTTCTGGATATATCGCGCGTCATCTCGAATTGGTATGCGACACGATCTTCCAACAATACGACAATTTATATGGATTTGGGAGAGTCTTCAACGTCCTTTCGGATCCACTGCCTTGAGTTTTACTTTCCGCGGTATTCAGTAGCGTGTCTTTTTCTTTACTTTTTCTCTCTCTCTCTCTCTCTTTTTCTCTCTCTTTCTATCTATCTCCTGCCCGCGTTATTTTTCTTTTTCTCCCCTCGGCTCGCTCTCTTCCATCTCGCGGATCGCTCTGCTGGGCATCAGCGAGGTTTTATCCCGCATTCAGGGACTGGCGTCATCTCTCATGGATGGATCGGCAATCCTCTTTCACTCCGCTCCCCTCCGCGCACTTACCTCCTGTTTTCTGAGTTGTGTAGCACCCCTTCGCGCCAGTGCCTATTCGCCCACTCGATGAGAGATTACGTCGCGTCTGAATTCACGCATTCGCGCAAAGTGCGTGCATCATGCGCGCGACATTCTTCGCGTAATCGCTTACAGGGGTTAATCCTTTACAGCTTAGCGCGGCATTCGTCCTACCTCGCATGTCAATAACGTACGTAGAAGATTGATGTTCGGTTTAGGATTAACGGGACATTTTTGTATTGTACAAGTGACTGCGCATGTTACTCGGTTTAATTATCTACTTTAAAACCCGCATGCACGCCCGTTCAACGTTCTCTCGGTTATTTTTCTGTCGTCGAGCTTCTGTCCGGCGAACGTATTGGCGTAATGCGTTATTTAAAGGTCGTTTTATTCGGGAGAGAGAGATAGCCTTTAGTAGGCCCAGACGTGCACTTTCGCGACGCGTAACGATTTTGCAAACTGCTCTTCTATGCTAATATCGATAAGGTACAAAGACTGCGACCGTATGGCCGCCCGGGGATTTTCCTCCTACATCGAAAATCGTTCTTTTTAACGGTGGTTCTCAATCGCTTCTGAATTTATTCTTGTGCACGCATCACTTAGAAAATTTTGCAGATTGTTTTCTGCGAAATTGGAAAAACAAAAGTTTCAGCTTGTCAAAAGACGACGATTGAGATTGTTCGATACTTCTATATTTAATAAAAAAAAAAAAAAAAATCAGAACATAATATTACTTCATTCGTACTGTATGATTTATTCAGAAGTGCAGCATCCTTCAATTGAGGATCACTGGATAGATGAACGAAGTTTCCAGCGACCACCAAGAGATGGCAGAACCTGTGTCATCTCTTATCGATGCGACGGCTTTAAATTTCCAATCTTATTCGAGGATTATGCAAATTGGTTTGCCGCTTTTGTAAAAGTGTTGTGCCGGGGTGAAATTTAACAGAAACATTATTACTAAAATAGAAGATATGCGTATGTAAACACAATTGTTAAACAATATCGAACGCGCATTAAACACGTGAACTATCACGATTTGACGTGACATATTAAAAAAAAAAGAAACGATAGTAATTTGCAATTTGTAATAAGCGATACGTACGTAGTTCGAGCAACTTCGCTCTTGCGAAAACCGTCGGATCTAATAAAAATAACACGGTTATATTTTTCTTCTAGATTCAATCGTTTCGTCGTGATGTCAGATCCATAATAGGGGCGGCGCACAAAGGGATGCTGAAACGTGAGTAGAAATACATGTCTCAGTTCGGTACACGAGGACAAATGTGATATAATGTTACCTCTCTGTGACGGTATACAATACGCGCATTTTTATATACGGTTGAGGAAGTTTCTTTTATCGTGCAAAGGCAGTATCTGTCTAAATCAGAAACTCTTGCTCGAGTTTCGAATAAATTGGATACGTAACGCAGAGGCAACAATAAAGATCGACGTAATGCTTTTGTTACATATATATATATATATATATATGTATATAAATATACATCATGAATTTACACTGCGCTATCTAATTAATAGCCGCCACACGAAGAGTAAAAAGCTTACGTTTGTATACACGGCACAGAGAGAAGACAATTTAAAATAAAGTATAATTACGTGCTTTAAAAATTTTCTGAATTATAAAAGCTAAAAGAATCCGCGTAGTCTGTCTTTCACAGAATTTAATAAAACTAAAAAATAGCGGGCAAGAGGCTATTATTGGAGACCTCGCCGCGTGATTTCTTACGGTATATTTCACGCGCGCACGCTACATTGTACGTACGTCTCTTTGTTTATATAAAGAGTTGCAAATCTTATTCCGCGTGTGTGCCGCAGTTGCACGCTCGGACTGCGCTCGGAAAGCCTAATCCGACTACGCGAATCGGTTCGTACGATGTTTCAGCACGCAGAAGATCGGACCGATAATTCAGCCGGCTGATATTTATGATATTTATTGGCCGGCCGGAACAATGGATCGATATTGTTTTTCGATTGGAACCTTCGCGATCGTACGCGCGCTTTGTGCTCGCGTTCTTTATGCACGCACACGAGAGAAACTCGAATCCCCGCGAATCCAACCGGTCTCTTTGTACGTGAGGGGACATAAATAATATTTAATATGACAGTGCGAGAGGCGGCGTCACTTTGTGCGATATATTTGGTATAGAAATGTCACAGATCGCGTATCTCACTGCCAGCAATGCAGCTCGCAAATCATCATCAAACGGCGAATGCATCGTCTTATCTATAATACGGTCAGATTATTGATCGGAAAAATATAACAAAACGCAAATTCTGTAAAAGCGTATTCGACAGATTTTTTAATGTTTTGTTTACGATGACATTTACACAGCTACGCTGTGTGAAATCAATTTTTTTCGATTAAACAACTTCGTGATTAAGTACTTAAAAGTTTTCCAGAATTTCTTGCTAACGCGCGCACATTATAACACCATGGCATTAGAGTTATAAAGAAATTTGATTTCGCAATAACGCAAGAGATAATCACAAGTGCTACAAGTGTTTTTCCTTTCCGACCGGATGGCTAATAAATAATAGGTTGTTTCTTGACTTCTCTTGCATAGACACGGGAAACGTGATCAGTAACCGCATTTCTGTTCTGACTCTTAGCTCTCGCTTGCTGACGAGATTTCGTACCTAATCTCTGTCTTGTAGTTCAACTAAGGCAGCGCACATAATTGCATTATGGGATCGTCACTTCGTGTACGATCGTGCTTAAAACATTAAGCGTTGCTCAGATCGAGAACCCGTTGGGCAATGGCGGGGTATTCGCCAATGCTAAATTTAGTCCTTTACTTCTTCCACACAAGTCGACGTCGCGACTTGCGTATTCGCGTTTGTAATACCTGCAAGTTTCCGTATATAGGATACGCGCTGATTTACCGCGGCTTCGCGATGTTTGTGTCAAATAAATAAACTTCTAAATAAACAAAGTTTCCGCGACGCACAACAGTTTAATACGTCTGCGTTTATGTACATCGCGACGAAATGCCATCCGAATCATCGTTTACCGTAAGGAAACAAATTTCGTTGATGAAAGTTCCTCGTAAAAGACGCGAAAAGTGGTGCCTCTCGTCGCGTCGTTCACCGTGCGGCTTTAATGAGATGCGTTTTATTTTTCTTAAAAAAAAAAAAAAAGAAATATATATATAATGTATTTTTATAGGGTAATTAAAGTAACAGTTAATTCGTTACCACGTGGAATTTGCTGTGAACGCGCGAATATTCCGTGATTATACTCCCAGACGCGAAACAAGTCGACGCGCGACATCGATGCTCGAGGTCTTCGATCGATCGATCGATCGAGCTCGACTCGCGAACAAAAGACGGAATCGTCCATTTGAATATCGGATACTCGATGTACCGTCGTAGTTCTGGTAGTATCACGTTATCCATAATCGTATTCAAATGAAGATCGCGTAAGGTATGCTGGTACAACAACGGTTACTCGTACGTCTCTTTTCCTCCTCTTTGTTTCTCTTTCTTTCCATCTCTCAAGTTCCGAGAGGAAGGCGCCTTAGGTGCTCCCGTCGGTGACGAACAATAACGATAAACCATATAATGGTTAGGCGCGACAAATATACGTAGGCACTTACGTATAGACTGTAGGACCAAAGCGCAAGAGACGCGAGGGGAAAAAGTCGGAAGAGAAGTTGGCGTAGGTGGAGAGCCCCCGCATATGCATACAATTGATACAGATATACCATCGTCTTTACATACGCGCCGCGAGTATTCTTCTCTCGGGGGTTGCCCGAGGAAGCATCGGTATACGACGCACCACGAAAAGCCGAAAGGTACGACGAGACGGTGCAATACGACGTCGGTGCACGTCGTAGATCCGAAGCGGGGGAGAGGAGGAAAAGGGACCACCGTAAGATCCGAGAGCCCAGGTACGCCGCGGCTTGTACGGCGCCTTATTGCGGAGACTATTCCGCGACAGGGCGAACTAGCGTACATCTGTTCCTGTCATAGGACATGATTTAGGGATGACTGTGAGCATTGATCTTTCCGCTTTAAAGGATATCGACCGGGAAATTTGTAATGCGAGGTCATCGAAAAGTGGTGGTTCCGCACGAAGAAGCCTGATTAAAATCGATATCTCGGTGATTCAATATCGTGGATGTAGAAAAATAAAACAAATACGATATAAAAAGTCGTCTATATTAATTTAGCTCTCACGCGCTTGTGATTCAAACATATTTGCGTGCTCGAACACGTAAAAACGTACTGTTAAACTTTTTTATTTACTTGGCGACATAATACGTGAGGTCACGGGGGCGTGAACTGTGTTTAAAAGTTCTCTCACGGATTCTCACGGATTATTTTGGAATAACACTGTCGGAAATTTCCGTAGCGTTACCTTTTCGAACTGGAGCGACGACGAATCTCTCGCCTAGTAAGGACACGCTCTAATTATGTAATCAAAGCGGTCGTGTGGGCAGTAATCGCGGTAACGTTTTTTTTTTCTGAAGAAATCTACTTGCTGTCTGAGTGTGTCACGTGTGAAACACACGTCGTATTTCGCGTCGTATTTCATATAGGTGAACCAGTCTAAAATACTCCTCCGGTAGGTAACGCCGCGGAGATATACGAACGTAGGTACGCGTATGACACACCGGATAACCAGTTCCACGTGATTTGTGGCTATTCCTGGACGATCCGGCCGCGATAATAAAGTGGCAATGGGGCTTGTTAGCGAGCGGGTTCAACGAGGATGGTCGTGCGCGCATCGCATGACAGTCAGCGTCATCGGCGGCGTCATTTGGTGAAGATCATCATTTCGTGGCTCGTATACCTTGTTCTCTCTCTCTCTCTCTCTCATCCCGTGAGAAAATGTCCTACCGTCTCGCTTAATTACGAAAGAGATCGCTCGCCACGATTCGGGATATGAACGATATAAATGTCGTCGCTTCTGTGTCACACGACAATACGGCCGTGTTATTTCTTGTAGATCACACCGCGATGTAACACGTCTTTCGGATAATAACAATGAAGTAGTCATGTCATAGTCACGGTTGGACGAGGATTGTTTCGAGGGGATTGTTACGAGATAAAAGAATCGCGGCTTGAAATAATAATTTTTGCTCAAGTTTGTGTGGGAAACAATTTTTTTGTTGTTTCTACAGATATATATTTTCTACAATTCAAATGACACAGAAAGAGAAAGAAAGAAAGAGAGAGAGAGAGAGAGAGAGAGAGTGAGTCTATTCGATGAGAAAATATTTCAATGCCTGAAATAATCACGAGCAATTGTTCACTCCGGCTCTCCGAATTTCGGAATGTTTCAACTTTCTCGTAAAATATAATAAGAGGAACGGCATTCATGTGCCACTGTCGGAGGATTACAATTTTAATGGACATTACAATCGCAAATGCTTCCCCGGCCTCGCTCGAGGTGTACTCTTTTCAGCGGCTTTTCGACCTTCTAATCTTCTTAATTTTTGCTCCTCTTGCGAGACACGTTAAGGTTTAGTTCCGCTACCGGCTTATTTACTATTTTACTTTACGTTTCAACGCAAAATGCGTTGTGTTCTTGTCATGGTTGTTTATGTTTAATTTGCTGTTATTTCGTAGTTTTTTCTATTTTATTTCTGCTTCTCTCCGATATGTTTTAATGGAAAGGACATATTTGTTTAGCTTTTTCTTTCTCTCTCTTTCCCTTTTTTTCTCGTTTGCTATAAGCGCTAGATATATATATCGTCATGTGTTCAGATTTACTATAGTAACTGATTCTGAGAAGAGAGGAAGAGAAAAAAGATGCGTTAAAAAGAAATTTTATAAAATTGAAGAATTTCGAACAAAAAAACTCTTTCAATTACAATGTTTATTGTTTTTATTGCAAAACTTTACGATTTGTTTTAAATGATGTGGATAATTGTTGCTTAAATCGTTGAGAGAAATCAAGGTAAAGAGGCCACGATCATCGCGACTCTGACTCACGTTAGAGAACTTGCTTCATTCGTACATGCGACACGCAACATATATATGCAACAAAGAGCCGAAAAGCGAAAGACTGCGCCGTCTTCACAGTGCACGTTCCAAAATTATTCTCTTTGATCCTTCATGCTTAGCGAGTTTTATTTTGCAAACAAATATTGACACAAAAAACACATATCAAACATATAACAGAAATTAGAAATGTGACGCCGTTTATTGGTTATACGTTAGTTTGTTTTTGTTCTATTTGGCAAAAAAAGTATAACTCTGAAACAATTATTTTTATTTATTTTACAACTTGTAAAACAAGAATGGTACTACAAAAAGTCGAGTGATTTCTGTCACTTGCGAAACCCAGCAAGAGGAACGCGAAGGATCAGCGGAGAGGCAGGACGGTTGGGTCCTTCTACGTCGTCGGGGTCAGTCTGGTAGGCGGTACCAATGTGGCCAGGCCTACCTCTCTTCTGACTCAGGCCTAACAATGGACCTGCAACAATGCAGGCACCTCGCTCTTGTCCGGACCTAGCCTCACCTACGTCCTCTTCCTCTGATGTCCGCACACGTCGTACGTGGACACTGATACATGCCGAGCAGCTTCGCGGTCGAGAACCGAAACCGAATATAGAGACACTACCGGACTGACATCAGTCGTAAACATACTGTCTACAGTCTTGCGAATGCTCGTTACACAATGAAACCGTAAACGCGGAATGAGAAGGCTACAAACGTCTTGGAAGCGTCCAAACATGTCAACGAATCAAGAGCTATATACGTAGTAGAAATCTTCATGCAGAGAACAATCTCTGTAAAGTCGTTATTTTATGCGAAACATTGACATTTGGAAAAATTTTCACCATAGCTTTTTAAAACATCTGACGAAGTAAAGTTTTTTCTCTGTGTGTTCGCACAAGTGAAACGTATATTGACGCATATTTCGGTAAAAGAATTTCCAACGCATCAATTGCGTATTATAATTAAGACCGTGGCGAATCTTTTACGGGAAGAACGGTATTTATTTACATGGAAAACATAGATCTTCCCAGCTGTACGTCAGTAATGAATAGCGGGCATTAGTTAACAGGATATCAAAAGGATATCCTGAGCCGGCCCACCGAGGAACCGGAGACCCCACCCAGGCAGTCGATGCCTGCTGCAACGTCAAGAACGAATCCGTACCAAACACAATGCCTCGAACCTGAGCCTCTATCGCGATATTATCCAGTTATAAATTGGAACACAGCTTCGCTCTGGCATTATGATGTCTCTAATATGTCATTTCCCCGCTGACCACTGACCGGGCCGATCTTCGGGCCGATCGTCGCGCATATTTCGGTTCTCGAAGTTATTCGTTTATTCATAGGAGAGAGAGAGAGAGAGAGAGTGAGAGTTGAGATTTCTCATAAATTCTGCAGATAATTTTGATTTTGCTTCGGCATATATATATATATATATATATATATATATATGTATTGTGTGTGGCTCTTTTTAAACATACGTTATTATTATAACAAAAAAATTATTAGAAATTGAAGTAGAATATTTTCTAGCGCGCAAAGATTTTTCAGAAACATCAGCAGAATTTAAAAAAATATTTACGGCTATACATATATATATATGTACATATAACTTAGCGTGCTCTGCGGACGCAACATTCTCCGACTCTTCCAGCGCGGTAGAAATTATTCAAAATCCATGCTCGTGCGACTGCTCGAGATAAATAACTTTTGCCTCCACCTCTTCCTCTTTTATCCAACCGCTCCTCTTCCACCTCCATCGGGTGTCTCGTGGGTGAGCTCTCGGGGCAGCTCTCCATGCCCGGATGTTTAACATAACACGAGCAATCATTTATGCGTGGCGCGAGCTGGCTGGCGACCCCATAATTTAGACCGGTGGGCAGAACTAGCTTGCAGCACCCCGCGATTGGTCTCGTACGGGGAGGATGTGCTTAATGTTTTTTTTTCGCTCTTGAACTTCTCTTCCGATATTGTTTCATTCATTAGCGCGTATTTTTTCGGAAAGAAATATTATATTCGATTTGTCTTCCGTAAAGTATCGCTAATAACAAAAACTTTCTAATGACGTTGCAATAATAAAGAAAGACAGATTTTGTTTTAATGTTTGTAACGCGCGCGTCAGCTTTGCGGCAATTGTCACATTTGCGTCGAATTACAAACAAGGGAGAATACAATACGTAAGCCGATAAGCTTCGCGGAAGATTCACGGCATATTCCTTTTATTGAAATTATATATCATTCGTTTGTGAAATTTATTTCTCTCGTGTACGTTTAAATGATTAGAATCGACTGGGAAGCCGCTAAGCTAAAAGCTTCCGATTGCTATCGGATTTCTGGCATCTTCCGATGTTACAGAGAGCTCCTTTCGCAGATTATAAATTCGAAGCGTCGCAAAACGCATTTGTAACGTTTTTCTTTCGAGAAATGGTTGTCGCAGCTCGGTAATAAAATCAGCATAATGATAAGTAAATACCTCCCACCCGGTCTCGTCGCGGGGTTCCTTAAAAAAGTTACCGGTTATATTGAGGCCTTATATACATACGCGAGCATCGTCGGGCCCCCCACGGCGGGATAAAGCCGGGCCCCACGACAGTAGCCGTGTACGCCATGGGTTAGACAATGCCGCGCGCATTAATACACTTCATATTAGTCCGTTTTAATGCGTGTTTGCCGGCCATTGTGAATGAGCGACACTGTTTATCACCGGCCCCCGTATATAACCCCTTGCTTTGCCCGTGATGGCAGGGGGCTGCTTATTTATTTTAAGTCTCTTTGGCGATCGAGGGATAACAAATACGTGCATGCCGTTTATTTGGGCTTTTGGTTTTTTTTGGTGTGTTTTTTTTTTATTTCTTACAAATTAATCATCAGGCATATTATCACGAGTGATCCGTCTTGCTTTTTAACGCACATCCATCTTGACTTTCCGCGAGAATGGTATCGACGTTTGCAAAAGTCGACGAGCGAGAATGCAACGCGCCTCGGGCGCAATGCAATTTTTCGTGTGAAAACTGTGAACTTTCACGATCAAACCGCGAACCTATGGAAAGTAACGTCGCGCTTTCTATTTTATAATACGGACGGTTAGGTATCGAACGCTATATTTTATACCATCAGATTTAAACTCGTTGCGGTTTAAAGCAAAAGAGCGCCGCGCTATACGCAACTAGCAATTATATCAACGTAATGCGCAACATTCTCGAATCTCGAGACATTATCCGCGCGAACACACGCGCGTACATATACTTATACACATATATGCTTTCTTTAACGTCACACTCCAGCGTTTCAAAATAATCGCTCGCCACTCCAAGCCGGCTTTTCAGTGGACTCGGAATTAATTCTAGCGCACAAGGTTGCACGCGCGAAATTTCAGCGTGTGCATGTCTCGCGCACCGCGAATATTTCAACAAATACGCACGACATCTTAATACCATCACAACTCGTCGCGGGGCTGGGCTTTTCACCGGGCTCATGAATAATTCCGGGGGTCCAAAAGGTTGAATGCGCCAATTTGGAAAGTGCGGATTTCGTGTATCTCGAATTCTTGTCTGTCACAAAGAAGCGAGGATCGTAAGGAGAAAGGGACGCCGAGGAACAAGAACAAGTTGACGGGCAATGAGAGAGAGAGGAGTAGTAGTACACGGCTGCGGTAGGTGCAGGAGGGAGGAGGGAGGGGGCGGCGGAAGGAGGAGAAAGAAGCCGTGGATGAACTCTCTCTCCCGCCGGATAAATATAGTTCGTTAACCGATGATGTTAGGACATCACCCCCGCTTCTACCGACGTACAAGTATACCGATATTATTTCTGGCATTGACTCTCCGCGGCCGAGTGTACGACCCGACAACGACGACACACCGTCATCACTCATGACTCATGGCACTCGAAATACATACCCTCGATAGTAAAAATCGAGCGCGTTCGCGCTTCTGTCATTAGTGCACTTTCGCGTCTCTCAGAAGCTGTCAAGTTTTGACGAATTCCGACACGTACGCAATAATTCCGATAGAGCGACATAAATTATATAGTGATGATGAGACGAGTGTATTTTCGACCGCGATATAAATCAAACGTGTTGTTGCTGTCGTTCGCGTTTTTATTAAAGTGGAAAAAATTTTGTAATGGTAAGGACACGCGAAGTTTCCTTGAAGGCGACTTTTACAGTCGCCTCACTCTCGTTTTCTCTGATTTTTGGTAGTCGACATGTCGTCTGGGAGACTTCGCGCTCGAGAGAGAATAGGTGCACCCCACACACACGTCCCACGCAGATATCTCGATAGTGGATCAGCCAGTATAACCTGTACAAAGGCAGCCTTAGGCGAATCAGCCATATTTATGCTTTGTTGTGAGCATAAAGACCCACCATAACGACCCACCGTGAATGCGCTGTCGTTGAGTATTTCATCGCGATGCATTTGTGTCTCTTCGGCTCGAAGTCTTTGCACTCGTCGCGAGACCATTGATTCTACTTCTTTCTTCATTTTGACATCTTTTTTTCTCTCTCTCCTAAAAGGGTCTTCACTTTCATCGTCTCCTTCGCCACTCCTCTCGTTCTTCGCGGTTGCTAATGTCCCCTTCGTGCAGCAATGTTCTATATTTGCATCACAAAATAACTTCATCGTTTTTTGTTACTTTATATACGCTTGCCGTTTCTACGTGAGATCACGTCGATCATGTCGATATGACAAGCAGTTTTCAAGTCGACTCAGTGAAAGAGAAAACGAACGTTTTTTTCAAAAATGTTCGCAACGATTCGCAAATCAGATTTTGTGTTTCTTTTTTCTTTTGTAGATCGCGAATTTTCGTGGCGAAATCTGCCAAAGAATAAACCGACCGTTACAAAAGACCGCGGGAGAAATTAAAATCACGTGAAGTAACCGTCCGGAGGACGACGTTGCCAGAATATTAATGCAACGACGTTCGACTCGACGGAACGAATTATATCGCGCCGAGTACTTGTCAGCACGCCAATCCGTTCGAGCTTTCGGATATTTCGCAACATTCGGCGGCAATTCACAGAAGGATGCGCCGCGGGATTTACGCGACCGATCCTACATTCTGATGTCTAATAGATGGTGATAGATCGCGCGTCGATGTCAAAACTTCCGAGGTGCCCGCGGCTCTTGATCAACGTCGCGATATACGTCGCAAGTATGCTCAAAACAAAAAGATGCTCATTATATGTATCTATGCCCCGTTGAGTAACACGCGAAAGTGCGAACAGATGCCAAAATATGTTCCGAAATTGTGTACCGTCGTGCGAATAAATATTTTGTCGCGGCATCGCGTCGCGCATTCATCCGTCATCGCGTTCCGCCTTCGCATTCTGTTCTGAATCAATATTGTTCAAGTTAACTAGAAATATCCACCGCGGGGATGTATTATGAAGCCTCACTCTCTATTCTCGTGCAGCGCAGATTATTCCACGCAAACTTCTCCTTAGCGATTGCCACACGACGGATTAGTCTAGAACAGTTTGATACTCCACGATATGATATATATCGCAACCAGTTGTTGTGCGATGACAATCGCAATCAGTTGCGTATGATATTATTTACCCTGTCTCCGTACGGCGAAAATAAAATGTTGCGGTGAGATACACAAAGTAGTTGTGTTTCCAACATAAAAAATAAAATAGAAATTAAAACAAAAAAAACAAATTGTACAATGTGTGGAAATATAAATCATCGAATCATCTTAATTTGCGCGAGATGTTTTTGTGCGAGCATTCTGCAAATTTCTGAAGAGAGTATACCAGGCGGATAAGAGATCGAGAGTCGCCTTACGGCTATCATAATCCGGCGCATCCGGGAAAATATAATACGACGTCCCGAAGAGATCGCGTATCTTCGGTATCGCGTGTCTTCGGCATCGTTCCTCGTGGCGGTTTTCGCGCTCGTCGCTACTTAACAAACTTACCCCCTTAGCCCCGTCGTCTGCCCGGAGGCTGCAACGGAGGTGCCGGGGATACGCGGAAATTCTTAACGCTGTTAAGATATGTTAATTTTGTTTACCTATAAGCTATTAAAGGGGTACCTAACGTGCTTAAAGCTAAACCAGTTTGGTTTTCGCTGGATGTGTTCAAGGCGGATCCTGGGGGATATAACGCCGCGCACGCCGACGTTGCTCGCGCTCTGGAAAGGGCTTTTACAGGAAGAGCTGTGTTACTGGAGAATATATACCAAGGCCGCGCCCCTGCGCGCTATACGAAAGTAAGATCGTATCGCGGCTGAGGCGATACCTCGACAAACACGCGACTTATCAAAAGTCGGCCGTTAGTTCGAGAAGCAGCAAACGATTAATCTTAAAAGATCTATTTATTTTTGAGCAAATCAACTTCTAATTTGTAATGTGTTATTAAAATTTGAAATTATATACACATTATTTTTTATATCTATATCTTGTATTATTTTATCTCTTGGAAACTATTAAACGATCGATAAAGACAATGAACACTATGAAAGACACACGTTTAAACAATATATTCTTAACCGTTGCAATTACGTAACAATAGCTTTTTAAAGACGATCACATTCACGCGAAATACTCGCAAGGTGCTTGGTTGTAAACGTTTGCTTACAAGAGTCTTGATCTCTCTTTGGCGGAACACAACTCGACGTGATATCGAGAAAAGCTCACGCGCAGCCGGCCGGAGTTTTGCAGCTGCGCCTATTACTAATCCACGGTAGAACAATTTAAGTGTTTGCTATCACTAATAACCCGGCGAGCAAACCAGGCATTATTAACAGGTTCGCAAACATCTCCTGTATTAGTGATCCCGTCCCCCTATAACCTACATAGACTTTCCACGCGCCGACCTCCACCCGCCATCGCCACCACCGGCACACCAACCCTCTTATTCCGATCTCTTGTACAGATATTTGCCGTGTCTACACCGACCAAATTATCTCCGGCGATTTGAGGATAAAGGATTTTCGTCATCGCGCCGCGCGCGATGTATTCGACCAAACGCAACCCTGAGAATTGAGTATTCATAAGAGTGTTCAGTAAAGATCACAAAATTTTAATAACACTTTTAACCAAAATGTTGCGATATGTGTTAAGTTTTTCGTAATTCTCTTACAACGATATTTCTCTTCAGAAGTTTTATAATGAAATGTATATGGTACATTTTTTTACGTTTTGAAGAGAGATTGTCGATCTATACGAAATGTGACGAAACAATGTCGCTCATTTTCTCTCAATGTCTCTAACGAAGCGAAATTACAATACGCGGGAATTCTCCGATCAGACGAAAGGGGACACGAAGAGCAATTTTTGCCAACCCATCGCGCCCGATAGAATGTCACGATGTTTTCCATCTATCTGGTGGGATCTTCCTCGTGGAATAAATATGTAAATCGAGTCTTCTCTTCTTCCAGTCATGGTGCACGCGCTTTCGTGAGGGGCCACGACGGACCTCGACGGGTTGGACTTGACCTTCCTCATCCCCACTTGCTTTTCTCCATCTGATCCCACCGTTTAGTCTCTTCTCTGTTTCTCGATATCTCGAAAAGACGTCGAACGTCGCGACCAATATCGGACCCGAGCCCGGAGGCCGAGAGAGAGAGAGAGAGAAAGAGAAAAAGACAGTCCTGTTCCTTTGAATAATTCAACTTGCGCGCTCCCGGGCGATTTGCGGACCGACCGCAGCAAAAGCACGTTTCTCGGTTTATCTATACGTACAAATATATCCCGAAGACGATGCCACGGAAGAAATTACGATTGTAAATCGCCGAACATTCCATCCGCGACTGGTTTTGCTCTCGCGTTTGTACCCTACACATGCCGTTCGGCTCCGATTCCGTTCGGTCGACGATTATAAGCTCCGCGTGGAATTAGATTGAAGGCTAATTAGCATCGGACAGCTAATTTCACTTCGACCTCGCCCTTCGACTCTACGAGCGAGCGTTTGTATTTTCGTAAACGTTAATAATACCGTGAACAGATATCGACCCGTCCAGCTGTCAGGTATGCCCACCCGCTGACATTTCGAATCGAAAGTGAAGTGGACAACGATCTCGGTCTAATAAACCATGGAAGAGGTTGCCTGTCTGACGTAAAATCGACACTGGAATGCGTGACCGTGTAGTTCGCGTTAACTTGCATGGCTGGATCTTTATCTCTCGTGATATATATTAATGTAAAGGTAACAATCATTTACATTTCTTCACCGAACGCCGCATTTCAAATCGCAAGAGACCATAATTATCCACCGCGTTGCAATATTAATCGAATAACAGCGCCGTAGAATTATTCTAGAACGTTGTGTATACAAAGTAATTTATACAAAATAAAAGCAATAACCTAACACAATAAAATACTTTTATTAACGTCACACACACAAGAGAATTTTATAACACAGATTTCAATTTGTTTTACTCAAGACATATTCCATCGCAATATCGAACCCAATTCTGTCAAACTGACTCGGGCGTATCGTCGAAGAAAAAAAGAAATGATTTTATTTAGATTTCGATTATCTCGTGATCTCTCTACGCGAAAGAAGGTCGCCTGGGACCACCTATCGCGTTTCTCCGATAATTCAACTCTCGAGGATCGTCTCTTGTTAGAAAACAGTAAAATGTTCTGAGTCCGTACCACACCCCTTTTCCGCATCCGTGCATCTCGCCCTGTTTTCCGCGTGCTCTACTCTGTCGATTTATAGCAACATAAAGACACGTAGTTTATTTGCGCGATTTCAACAATTTTAATTTATCGTTCTTGCAAGCAGTTTATATATACGTGTAAGACAAACGTCGAAAGTTTAGGTTTTTATTCCAGATGGAAGTTCAAGGAGTAATGAAGTGGACGCGGAAGAAAAAGATTCCGGAGGAAAGAGAGAAAGGGAGTGTGATAAGGGAGTGAGGAAGGGAGACGAAGGGACGACCCCCCTACGCATCATCGTTCAGCTATTTTTCGGTTCGATCGTAAAATCTAATGGGCGCATAAACCGTGGAAAAAAAGCTTCGGCATAAAAAAGAGAACCGTCAACGATAGAAGTATTATTAATACTTTATGTTAATTACCGTATCGTTTGGTTCGTCGAACGGCCTTAAATCGAGTTGCTAAACAGCCGTGCCTGATCGTAAATTCGTTGTCTCGGCTTGACGCTCGATTAAAATCCGCTTTTGAGGGGGAATCCCCTTGTATTTTCTCGTTCCGTTCGCCATTTCATCGACCACGTCAATACGACTTTTCTTGCTGGTGTCGATTTGTTGCGATAATTGATCTCAAATTGCTCGCGCGAAGACGATGGTTCGGATAATCGGATAAGAATAATTCCGGAATAAATAATAAAATAATATCCCGCGTTACAATTTTCTGTTGCTTTCTTATTCTGATTAATGTTTCGATTTACGTGTCGCTTTCTCGTAATCACAGTGTCCTTCGGTGTCAAGATAATTGATACATAATGAACTAACCGATCGCTTTATTAAACTCCCTTTGTTCTCCCGCTGAGGAGCATCGCGTGATTGCGTTTTTCATCATGTAATAGCCACATGGCGTATCATACGTGCTTTGTAACTCAACCTGATTGTAGTCTGAACGTAAGAACGAAATTGCCGATTCATCCGCTCTGCTGGACGTAACAAAGGTGCACGCACAGTAGCAATCGCTGTAATCTGGTCACTTACGCCGACACGACGCGCACGGCTCTTAATCTCCGTTTGGTTTCTCCGTTTTAAGTCGCCTTGCTGCGTCGCAGCTGCTGTAAAAACCACATCGTCAACTTTTTTTTTTTTTATTATTTCTTTTCTTTCAGAAGTCACTTCCTTTCGCTCGAAAAGGCAGCGTCGGATCAATCGGCAACGCGATATTTCTTTGAGGTATTGTGTTGACAATTCGCATGGCGTAGAAAAAATTTGAGGGTAATAAGTCGCGTCTCGAAGTTTACTCGCGATTAATCTAATAACGGCGGAAACTGTTCATAAAGTCGCGCATCTCTTTACAACTCGTAAAACTTGCGCGAAGTAAGTAACGGGAGGAAAATATTTGCACGAAATTGAAAACTGGACAATGTGGGCGATATTCTTTCTTTGTATTTTATATAGCAGCTTCATCATGTACTTTACGATCATCATGAGTCATCAACTCGCGAGTCTCTTGTGAGCGCAAAATGTGCATGCGTTGGTAGAATACACGCACCCTTTTCTGTAGCTTTAAATTAGAGCAAGAAAGAGAGAGAGAGAAAGAGAGAGAGAGAGGAACAGTTGCAGAGAAGAGGGCGAACCGTGATAATTTAACAGTCAATTAGCTCGCGTTTCGGGAGCTGCCGAACTCTCCGTGATAATATCGACGAGCAGGCGTTTATTTCGCTGAAGTCGCTTCAAATTCGAATTCGCATTCTCCTTTCCTGTCCGTTTCGCTATCCTATGGTTCCTGGAGGTTTGGTGGCCGGTAACATCGCACCCTACCACCTCACGTTCCCTCCTCACACCCCCGGTAATTGTTTGATTACTCAGCACGGCGCTGAGCCACGGTTTAAACTCAAACTAAGGCCTCCAAGACCTGCCTCGGCCTTCTCCTTCCTTCCCTCTCTCCCTCCTTTCGTTCCTTCCTCTCTCTCTCTCTCTTTCTCCTCTTTCTCTCTCTCTCATCTTCGACCGACGAGTTACGGTAACGTAAGGTAATACCACCGTACGTCGGCCCGTCGGGTATTATCGGGTATTACTGTCCCGGGGGAGCGTTAATTAGCGATCATTAGTTAATTGATCGGCAGCCGTCGGCGAGGCGCAGCCCCGGACGATTCCGTCGGCGAAACTCTTGTGCGTGTTTAGCCATTAATCCAGATAATGGAAGGACGACGGACTTTCCCGCTCGTTGATCGGCAAGTAACACGCCGCGTGCTGCAAGTATGCAGATCATTAGCTGGATGCGTGGCTGTCTAGCGTGCTATGCTTATCAGCGTATCGGCTTGCCTCTTTGGAGAATATTATGTCGGATCGCTCATCCGTTGTTTTAATGTCGCTAACAAAGGAAATTAATTTGTCCTCTTTCTCTCTCTTTCCAGAATAACAGTCATTCGTCTCTTCTAATTGATATTCGGGCAAAGATAACGATAATTTTTATTTAACAGTAGTTGCATTTAGACACTCTTTCCGGGATATTAATTATACACATACATGTGAATGATTATTTTTGCATTTATCTGTAACGTAAAAAATATGAAAATACAGATATACCATATTCTTTGAAAAATTTTGTTATTTATTAACATGATGATTAAACTCCTCACAGAAATGATTAAAAGTACAGGATACGAAACTGAAGTGTTTTCCCGTCGAGATTACGCGATGAAAGGAGTGGGTGTCCAATATACGATTTCTTCGCGTCTCTCCCGACTAAGCCATCCGTGAAAGGACAGATCAGGAAAGAGTCGTCTATAAAAATAATCTCCCAAAGACTCTCGATTCTCGATTGATACTCCGGAGAGAGATCAGAGGGTTGGCTTCTTTGTGAATGGTTTTTCTCTTCGTCTCTGCGTCGCTCAACAAAGCTTTATCGCGCTGCTGTGAGAAACGTTCGTCTATTTTTACGTTCGGTTTGATTTCTGCGTCGCGGTGTTTAAACACTAAAAGCAACTTTAGATCGTCGCGCGTTTTTGCTACATTAAATCGATCTCGAAGATTAAAAAAAAAAGAAAAAAAATAAGATGCGAGTGAAGAATGACGCGTCAATCTTATGCAGCGTGAAATAGCGAATATCGTTCCTATACGTACACACATCCGATCGGCCGAACAAAACTCAGTCCGCTACCGCTCGTACCCGATAATTGTTAATGAATAAATATAAGTCTCGCACAATGGGGCGCCCATATGCGACCGGACGTGAGCGACAATAGCTCGCCACGCTGCTTATGAAGTGACAGGTGACGCTTTCGTTCACCGGGAGAGAGAACTCTCATTTAAAATCGACCATTTCGAGAGATGGACTCGTTTGCACTTACGATCCCGGCCCACCTTCTCTCGTAGAGATCTCCAATTGCATCGAATGTTACGGTTGTGAATTACAATGCAGCGAAGGAAATGAGGAAGGGCGTGCCCGGACAAAGTTAATGCGGTGCTCTCTTTACTTTAATCGCGTCCATGTAATTCATTTCGTTGCATCTTAATGGAAATTATGCGCTGTGTTTTATTTGCGCCACATTTTATCGGTTTATTATAAGTGCGAAGGTCTTTCTCTCTTCGCTTTTTTTATTCTTCGTTTTATTTAAAACAAAAAATCTCTCGTATTTAACAAATAATCGCGCACATACACACACACGGCTCTGTTATAATCTAAACTATATGAGAGAAATAATAAGATTACTTAAAAGGATGCGAATCCCAAGCGCATATCCGATATAGATATATTTAAATTAAATTAAATTATATTCGCGAACTTAATTTGTTTTATATTTAATTATTTTGTACACTCTCACACGTGCATGCCTTTAATGAATCTTATTTCACTCTCTCTCTCGTATTTGTTTCAAAATTTATAATCTATTTTTTATCGACAAAACACTCTGCAAGTTTAATTTCTCGTATATTTTCTTTGTGTTCCTCTGCGATATTACGTTCGACCTTTTATTCCTCGGCGCTATGTTACGTGTGGCTAACATTGTAACGTTTAGCATCTTTCTCAACAATAGCCTTCCAACAATGTACATATATATATATATATTTTTTTTTTTTTTTTTTTTTAAGTCACACGTGCAGCACATCTCTTGCGTGTCAAGAAAATCGGCGTTGTGGCAGCGTGAAAAGTCGGTCAAGTGAATCCGGAGCGTGAAGTATTCGACAGAAAGACGCTTTCCACATGGCGGATTTGAAATAAATTTCGATCTTCCACCGACATCGGACGTAACCGGTAAACTCGCTCGCTCGAGATACTTATCTGTATAAAGAGGGAAGGATGAAAGAAAGCGGGTTCGATGGCTGTTCTGCGTGGGAGAATGGCTCCTACCAAAAAAAAAAAAAAAAAAAAAAAAAACTCGAGCATGTGACACGTCTTTGTGCGCGTAACCTCATCGGTTATTACCCTCGTGCTCGGTACACATAGGTGTTTATCAGACGTTTCGTTTTTTTCTTTTGGACACAATGCGAGATTACACGGCTTTATTTGAAGAAAGACAAACGTTTAAAGACAACTTTTAATATTTAAAAGAAAAAAGAAAACAAAATAGCGAATTAATTAACGAATCAATAGTGACGATCTTGTGATAATGCGAATTATCATGAATGAATGACGCGGCATGTAGAAACTTCGCGCACTAGCGTTCTGGATTTAGCAGCCACCTGGTATAAATGGCCGAATGCGCGGTAATTATACGCAAGTCAGCTCGCCGTCCATGCAACATTAACGTCTAAGGGCCTTGGGCTGTGGGAGGTTTCAGTAACGTGTATCGGAGAGGGCAGGAACGAGTTGCAGCCCTAATATTTTGACGTGGCCTAATGAAACAATGCGAGGCATCGTTCGAAGCGCGAGCGAGAGAACGAACGCGGATCCGGTCGGCGCGAGCAGGACGGTACGCGCGAGGAATGGAAGAAGAAACCACGAAATTGTAGACGAGTCTTTCGTCTCAACTGAATTATTGCTTACGCGAAACCAGCGGAAGCAGCTGCGTCGTAAATCTGCATTTTCGACAGGTGTGTTGTGCGTTGATTGCATTGCATCGGCGATCCGAAGGCGCGTCCTTTGAAACGCGTCGTTCGCATCCGTGGGAATTGCAAGAGTCGAGAACAATGCTGTTTGTTGCCAAGGTTTCTGCTGTATTAATTTTGCACGGCGAGCATGAGACGTTTCGCGTGAATCGTCGCGACGAAGGCGCTTTCAAAAATTTGTCGACATGTGAAATAGTTTTTGTTTGTATTTTGAAATTTATATTCACGAAACAGTTCGCGCATGCTGATTGGACGAGGCGGCCGGCCAATAATCAGACTTCGATTGGCGGCCATCGAAGCGGCCGACATTCTCGAACTGGTCGATGCATCGTTCTGCAGCAGGCCTAATCATGTTTCTTTTTCTCGTGCGTTTTCTCGGCGGTAAGGCAGACCAAGGGTCAGTGATTGGTCGAGACGGGAGAAGGGGCCTATGCGGCCCTAAGGCCCCCATCCGAGAGATCGGCCGTCCTACCACCACGGGGATACCTTTGACGGGTCGGCAATAAGAACAAGTATGAAATCAACCTCCCGACAGACAACAGACTCTATCAGATGGTAATTATGTGTATGGCTGATACAAGAAGATACGATCCGATATACACCTATATCCGAAATCTATACTGGGTGTCAGACTCTGAATAGAATTTCCGTTCGATTAAATATCGATTCGGTTAAACATCGAAATATTTCTTAGCGAATCTTGCAATATATATATATATGCACACACGCACACATAATCGACCGCAGTCGAAGATAGAGAAAACTGCCGTGAGACATCACGAACCCTATGCCAACATTTCTTCTTGACATCGCCATGTTATGTAATTTTCGAGTATAGTGTTCCGGTGGGATAATTACACCAGCAGGTGCTGTAGCTTCGAGCCGTTAAATTACGTGTACACTGAAGTAATCTGGCACGAGTGTATCAAATTGATTAACAAACATACTACATCAGTTTCTTAATATTACCGCGTCATTTGCGCGCGCGCGCGCGCTCTCTCTCTCTTCTTAAAAATCATTTTGCGACATGTGTTAGAGTGGCTTCTTATTTAACAAAAAAAAAAAAAGAAAAAAAAAGAAAACGACGACATAAGCACGAAGTCGTTACTTTAATACGCTTGTAAATACTTGCGCTGTTAAATGCGCTCGCAAACACGTTTTTCTTTACGGAATTTGTTTACGTCTGAAGAATGAGAACGTCTAGAATCTTAGCTAATAGATCGCTTTCGGAGCACCCGGTACGTAAAATACGTTCGAGACGGTACGTTAGCGACTGACATTATGAGTGACGTACGATATGGAGGAAGGCATCGGGCAGTCTATAATATATAATAAAAATGCATCCACACGCCTCGATGAGTTGATTGTCTGCTTGTCCGGATGCCAAAACGTCCGAACTCGTGCATTTCATATCGCGTTTTATGCATTTACGAAGCGCCCCGCTCCTTCTTACTCGGGTGGTCAAGGAATCGGCCCACGGCGTTCTTTCGTCGTCCTGCGTCGTCGTCGAATAATAATCATAATAATGAGAAACTCTTGATCGTCTCCTTAACTATTTTTCGATTAGTGTGTACGTAGATTTAACTTATTTACATGTATATTAATAACATCTAAATATTTTATTTGTCATATTTGCGGGCATGCTGCTGGACGTCTTGAAATGTGGAAGAACTGTCCCTCAATCTCTTACATATATATCTAACGAAAACTATTATGATGATATTTAATTTATATAATTTGCATGTTATAGCATTTGGAAGAGTACACTTTTTAATGCTTCACACACTCTTATAATCCAATTTTAATCTTAATTTTAATTAGATTGAGCAATCAGAAGCGATTGCCATTCGCTACTGAATTCACTCTTATGTAACCGTCTTCAAGGTGACGTCCATTTCTGCATACTTGACTTTTCCCTTCTTACGCTCTTCTCTATCTATCTCGTCTCTATATCTACCTCTTTTCACGAGAGATGAGGAACGCTCGCAAAGCAGGACGTCTTCTCTCGGAAAATCGTGAGAGTTGGAGCTAAGAGAGAAGAGAGAGAGAGAGAGAGAGAGAGGGG
The DNA here is from genome assembly GCA_014825455.1 of Pseudomyrmex pallidus. NCBI lineage: Eukaryota > Metazoa > Arthropoda > Insecta > Hymenoptera > Formicidae > Pseudomyrmex > Pseudomyrmex pallidus. The sequence continues at coordinate 9,765 of QVNV01013736.1, read as the reverse complement.
GGGGGTAAGAAGAAGGAACGGAGGTTTGGTAGTTACGGAAGACGATGGTTGGGGGGAGAGGGCGGGTATTTGTGTAATATTCCGTTTGTCTTGCCTTCAGAGCATCCGCTAATGTACACAACACCGGCGTGCGGGGGGAGGGGGAGGAGAGGGAGTGGAAAGGAGGGTTTGAAGACACTCGGCGTAGAGCGAGGGTGTACCTAGGACGGGAAGGAGCACCGGCAACTACTACTAGGATTGTTATTGTACAATTTGCTAAGACTAAGGCGCATCTAGTGTCGAGTGTGAGGGAAGCACCTTTGGACATCAGCCGGGGTATCACACAGAGCGCCTAGTTGGTCCTCCTTTTGCCTGCGAACCGACTTGTACCGCGCATTCGTGCTTGGGAGATCTATTGTCTTGATCCGCGACCTGTTCGACGTCTCGTTTGTGAATCGGTTACGAGAAATCGCCCCAACACGAACGACAGTTCGAAGAACGATCTGATAGTTCGCAGCTCATCGAGTTGATCAGCGACAATCCGACGAATTGTTTCCGATTGATTAGCGCGCGCGTACGAGCAGCCGGTCTAAAGTTTTGCTGTTGACCAAGATCAAAGCAGAGGACCAGTACTCCGCAGATCTGTGAGAGAGTGTCTGGCTAATGCCAGCACAAGGCTTCTCTTTACCATTTGAAGCAATAACGAAGACGTTTGTTAACCGTTTGATAACTTCGCTCTGATTCTTGATGATAAGATCGCAACAAAGTTCTCTCGCGTTCGGTAGCTCGTTTGAGAGACAGAATTTGAAATTGGTATTTCAGCGAAACTAATTTCCGACGTCAAGTGATATTTTTCTAATTTTCTATTAGTATCTACATAAATAACGTTCACATAAACAGAAATTATTTTCTCGAAATGAGTATACAGAGCGGGTACGTCGCGGGATCTGAGTTTACTCAAAATTATACCGATTCAAGTTTCAAATTTCCACTTGCAAGTTAAATGCACGTGCCGGGAAACGGATGTTTACGTAATATCAGAAATCCGCGAATCAAAGATGTGCGTGCTCGGATTAACTGCGACATCTGCGAGATTTCGGAGAACGAAGGGGCGCGTTAGTAGCGAGTGCTCCGACATCTTAACGGAATTACGCGACCGGAAGTGGCTTCCTTTAGTCACACTCACTGATCCCGCCTCATTCTCGCCTACATAAGCCCGCGGAATCGCGAGCGTTCCGCGAGCGAATCGCGACTATGAATCCGGATGTTTGTGTGCGCGCGCGAACAGTCTGTCTTCGTAGGCCGTGCAAGAGGGCGAATGGAGGTAGCAAAGTGGTTGTTCTTACACAAATAAAACAGCACTTAGTACAAGTACTTACCTCTCTCGCCCTCCCGCCGACCGTGTTCCCTCTCACTCACGCTTTCCCTCTTTCTCTCTCTCTCTCTCTCTCTCTTTCTTATACACACTTTCTCTCCTCGCTGCGACAACACCGACAATGGGAATGTGACATGTGCCCGGCCTCCTACAGCAGGTAACACCACGATGCGAACTCGTATGCAAATCCACTTGGGTATGCACTTCAATGCGAACTACGGTGACGCGAGTTTCAGCAAGACTCTTTGGTTAAATCAAAGACGCGCTGGCACGTTGCTGGCACACCGATTGCTTGTTTCGGTCGTGGTTACATATGCGAGCTTATGAATTTCACAAAAAGTATATATACATACTAGCAGGTTCTACACGCAGTGTGAAAAATTAGAACGTAATTTCAACGGCGCTAAGTTCTATTAACGTGGCGGTAATATTTTATTATGTTTTCAATTTGGAAGACATTATTTTGAGAAAGAGAGATTACAAGATTTGTTTTTTTTTTTAACAATTAAATACTTCGAAAATATCGTCGCTCGAAAATAAACATTGTTAAGTAATATCACGGAGCAATAGTTTATAATAGGACTCGTATAATGTAATTACGCGCGAGACGTTTATCTTTAGAATTCGATTACGTCTGGATAGTCAAAAACAAGCGAAACGTTTATAGTCACGTAACTATATAATAAAAAAAAAACCTTGTATAACTCTTGTATAAATTCTACTTTTATAAATCTCTCTCTCTCACATATTCTGAGATGTTAAAGTTAGAATTCTATTCTTCTACGTAATTAAAATATCTTTCACGTGCTGCGACACACACACACACACGCGCGCGCGCAACTCGTCACGTTCCGAACGTTAGATCTTTTCCCACCTTTAACCAGCACAAAGCTGCGAGAGCGTGGAAAACTTATACCGACACCTTCCGCCTGAAGAAAGTAATGGAGAAAGGGTTGTCGTCACAGAGCCTGCGGAATCAGTAGCCGCGCGAATCCAGCAGAAAGAGAGGGGCCAAGGGGATGGGTTAATATTTCAGGAAGATTTCCTGTAGCCCTGTGCGCGCGAGCGCGTACCATTGAATTCGCGAAGCTGAAGACTGCCTCTTTCGCTCCGACAGAGGTGGAGGGTTTAATAAGAGCCAGTGCCGGAGTCCGTTGTAATATCCGTTTTGTATAATCGCGCGCTGCCGGTCCTCCTTTTATTTCTGGTAATTTTTCTCATCAGAGCACCCGGACGCCCGGTGTCCCGCGGGACGCCCTGGGCAGTGGGACGCCTCCCCTTCGCCGTTTCCCTCTTCCCCGGCCGTTCGTGTCCATCCGCTCCGTGTATCCGTCTGACAGCACCGGATTCAGAGAAACGTATTAATACGTAATCAGTCGCGGGAGCTGCCTTTGCGCCGCTCCGCACCGACTCGGAGCTTCGTTCTTTCGTGCGCTTGTTTAGCATGCCGTTGCTGCCAATGTGGTGGTGGTGTGTTTGCTGTCGTCGACCTCGCAACTAATGAGAGTATAAGTGAGGATCAGCAGCTACTGCTAAGTCGTTCTGTCTTTGACATCGCCGCGGTTAAGTTAAAAACAGCAAAGTACTTTAGACGGAAAATAATATTATTACGGAAAAACTTTTTAAAGATCTGTAATGCAAAAGTCACGTGTTTTTAAGAAGTTTTTGTAAAGAATGTAAGAGTACAATAAAATTAATGTGTTTACACACACCAAAGAAATATATATATTATCGAAATATGTTTAATAACACATATTCATGTGCCTGTATCACTTCCGCTAATCATGTTGTATCCTTGTTGTTGCAGGATAGACTGTGTCAACTTTACTTTTTTAATAATTTGAAGTTTTCGGAAGAAAGAAGAAAGGACCTGGCTGTAAGGCTGATTACAAGGAGTTATCGGCAAGAGACGCGGTAGCATCTTGCACTAAGTATCTATATCTTGTACATGTAGATATATACTTTATTAAGAAAGAGAGAGATACTACTGCGTATTTTTTATACTCAACTAGAATAGAAATTATTTTTCGCAAATAAATTGTATATTATTTCTTAGCGAGAGAAGATTATTTTTTCTAATGACACCACGATGACGTAAGTCGTCACATCTGCCGCAAAGTTATCGATATTTATACAGATATATATTTTTTTTTTTTTGTCTGATACACGCGGAAGCTTTGTAAAGAGCGTCGTAATACACGAATTGACCTTGGTAACAGGAAGCAGCATGTGGTACTCAGAAATCCGTGCGATCCCGGGGCCCGGGATCCGTTGGGGTTACCCGATCGTTCGTATCACCCGGCTATCGGCCTATTTGAATACCGAGGTCAGATCGGGGGGTCCGATCGGAGGCCGCGTCTTTCTTCGTTCCGCCGCGCATTTAAATATTAGCCTCCTACGAAAGAGGCCCATTGAAGCACCTCGCAGGTGCACCACCACGGTTTCTGCTTTCTTCGCGTGCGGGAAGCGCACATCTGAAGGCGCCCTTGGAGGGATCTTGATTCCCTTATTCTCAGTTGGGTGCCTCCTTCCCCGGCTCTCTTGTGTGTCCTCTCCGCTTCGATAAAACCATCGGACAATGCAATGCGCGCGATCGACCCGTCAAAGGGTGCATGGGAATATCGTAAGGCTTACGTAAGAAAACCTTGAGCCCTGCACGCGCACATCTTGGAAGGATCGAGGGCGAAGATGGTTGACGGGAATCGATCGTCCAGCTGCGTCGGTTTAGTTTCGAGTGAATAATATTTGCCGTGAGCAGATGATATAAACAAGAGCTTTTGTCCTTGATTCGCATTCATTTGTAAAAATGGTTTCTCGTGTCTGTGTGATGATCGAAGAGAATTCATTTATTTAAACCACGAGGAGAGAAACATCGATTTTTTTCACTCTGATATTTCTCGTTTTAATGTTTCATGCCTTTATTAAAGTTGTATTTTTAAACATTCTTTTGATATATTAAACACACATACACACGCACACACATGCACAAAGATTATAATCTCCGTGAATCAATCTACTAAAACTTAACAGCGATATCTGCAAAATCTCTACTTAGTAATGCGCAGAACCTGAAATCTTCTGGATTGACGTTACACGACGACGGAGCCGGCGGGCCTCGTTACGCGCGATTGCTCTCTTTTTTCTTATTGCGCGTGCCCGTATTAATATTAATAGGCTTGCTGGTTTTAGTTGAAGCTGTACAAGCGCGCGAATGAGCTTTTGATTCGATTCGGCCCCCGAGGGTCGTGCAAAGACGGTCTTTTCTTAACGTTGCACTAGTCGCCGCTATTCCGATGTAAGTACAGTGTGTGCTCAGATTATATCGTCTTCTTTTTCGGCCGCCTCTTTCCCTTGCGCGTTTGTTGTTGTCGTTTATTGGCAGGTTTGTAATTATTCTCGAGCATACAAATTGCGCGACGAGCAAACGATTGTGTACATCGGTAAACGTAGTCAAAGAGCATAATAACGTAAATCCGGAGAATAAACACGAATGTTTCGTAATATAATGTGTAATTATCAATCTCGGGCAAAGTAATTTGCATTAAGCAAGAAACATAATTATGTTTAGCTAATGATGGCATAATAGTGTAGCTCTCGTGAAATTACGAAGCAATGAGTTTCGTGCTTCGATAAACCTTTGTCGCATTATTGGTTATATGAGTTTTTAATTAATCCGTGTAATCGTGAAATGTCATCATTGCAGTAATTAATGAGCGTAGGTAGAGCTTTGCAATTTCAACTCTGACAAACGTTGCTATATTTGTACTCAATAATCGCGTTAGTCATCTATCTACGTTTCTGCTTCTGCATCTCGATAATTAAGTGGCTTCCGCGTATTGATGAATTAGGCAAAAGATATCGTGAATTAAATATCTCTGTTAAGAATTGCAAATGAATTTTTTAAATATTACCTCGTGTGTTGTTTAAAAAATAATGTTTTAGATTAAATTACATGGGTCGAAAAATGTTTACATTAGAAAATTTATAAATTTTAAACGTGCGATGTGTTCCTCTCGAAATCGGTTGCGGTAAAAATTTTTTTATTTTCACTCGCGACTCATATTTTCTACTTGTCGACATCGGAATTTAATTTTTATTCGAACAATGCTTCGTCAGAATATTTGGACATAATACGAGATAAACTTTTCAGTCGTGTTTCGCGATATTGATGAAAGTTTTGCGAAGAGCATCTTCGCTGCAGATTGTTGTAGTTCGCGCGTCAGCCTTTTGTATCATCTTCAGCAAGTTTCTTCCACGAGAAAAACACAATAATCTGTTAACGCCAACCTGATTGCATTCTGTATGGCTATGAAGAAAATCTTACGTGTCTTCCCCCCTTACCTCCCCCGTTCTCGTGTCTGATACTCCAGCGATATTGAAACGACCGTTCGCAAACTTTGATCAGCTTTTAATCCACTTGGGTGCCGTTAAGCGAACATTTCGTCGTGAAGATTCCGTCGTGCTCCTTCGAAACCCCGTCGTCGTCCGTCATTCGGGGAAGTTTCTTGAAATTGACGCGCCAAGTAATAAAATAAGACAAAAAAGAGCGAGAACTTTGGTTAAAAAAAAAAAAAGAGTGCGGAGGAAGAGATGAAAAATATGCAGTTCTGATATGAACTCGAAACGGTTACGCGTAACGAGATTTATCGAAGGAGTTTAGAGAGGACGTAAACTTTTCTAGTACAATATGTGGCCGAAGTTAAATGAGCGCATCCGCACAGATGAAGCAACTGCCATCGAAAATAACTCCGCAAAGTGCAATACACGCGTATTGTGAAGCATTATTATTGTTGCCCGACTGCGATTAGCGACTTTTCGAAACGAGAAGAATCTGAATTAATAACAGATTAGAAATAATTAGTAAACAGATGATTGGATTACTCGTTAGTAATTTTAATAATTCTTGATTTTATTGATAAAATATGTGATTTCTCTATACGTGCGCGTATAGCAAAGAGTTTTAAAATTTAATTTTGTGGCGTCTAATTAGCTTCCTCTTTTGCTCGGGGGAAAGCTAACGCGATGACTCGGCATACGGGAGCAATCTACAGGCACGGCGCGTATTTTTCTCACAATCCCCGCGCTTGCCGATAACATGACTTAAGAGTAATTTGTCGCGGATTATTTATATACTCGACACACGCTGCGGCATGCGTCCGTCTCTCGCTCTCTTTATGAGACGCGGTGTCACCACCTGGATTTCAAAGTCGTCGCACGGATGGCGCGCAAATGTGAATGTTGGCAGCGTGTCTCCCGCACTCGAGAACGGGGAAAAGGGCAGCGAAATAAGAGAAAGAGCGAGACGGTGAGACGAAGGGAGGGGGAGGGAAGTCCGACAAGTTCTTATCGGTGATTATGGATACGTCAAAAGCGAGTCGAGTGTTTAACGAGGACCATCCACCGATGGCGAGTCACCGTCGCTAATGATCATCAGCCATTTTCTTTCATCCCGGGTGACACGTCGAAACTCGGTGTGGTCCGGCGTCGCCTCCCCCTCGAGAGAAGCTGCGATCTGTGCTGCTGCAAAAAGGTGGCATCTCTCGATTTTATTTTCGAATGCCCGTGGTTACGCGGGCCCACCCACGATTTCTTCACATGTTGCAATTACTGCCTCTTGTAAAACAGCTACAAGAGCGCAATTATCCGGACTCGTAAAACGGAGTAAACTACGAACTCTTTTATTTCGAAAAATATTGATGTATCTTAGAAAGCGGAGAAATTTTATTACGCGCGTACGTATTTCTTTCCGAATACTACAAAGAGAACGAGAAGTGTTTCATATAATATATATATAATATATTATATAATATGTATATAATATGTATCATATAATATGTATATAATTAAAAAAATTTACATTTAGGCGTTACATCCATTTCACGAAAGTTTTCGCGTGACGCGAGGCGCGACAACGATTTTGTTTCAAGACGCGTTATTTCATCATAAACCGCGCGGATTTTCGTCAGGAGAGTTACAAACTCATAATCGCGGAAGTGCAACGCCAAGTGTCGCGAAGGGTCGCTGACATTTTTTCGTTGAACAAATCATCCCGCCTTACGTCTGCCGACGAAGCGGTGACTTACCGTCGCGATGCGTGTTTCCACCTTCGCGATTCCTAGTGTCGAACGTACGAACAAACGCCGGGAGGGAATCGTAATCGCTCACGCGAAATCGTTAACTCTTACATAAAAGGTCGTCGGCAGAGGCGGCACAGGAGAGACCTTCGTTGCGTGCGCAACTGCATTCCAGTCGCAACGGTAGCCGCACGAGTCGGCAAGCGCTCATTGTGCGACATTTTTAATTTCCAAGCGGATGCACCTTGAGCCATCCACCGCCACCCCCTTGTCACCGATCTCCCGTGCTCGTTGTGTTGTGCACGCCGGTTTCGGAGTTATGTCACGCGTGATAAATTCTCGTCGCACGTTGCGTATATTCTCAGTTCTAAGCGTGATGTTTGAAAGGCGCAGTAAAAAAAAGATATATATAGAGAGAGAGAGAGAGAGGGAGAGAGAAGAGAAAGAGAGACTGATTCTCCAAACAAGAGGAGTCAGATGTGAAATTACAATACTTTAACAAATATCGTGATTGCACGAGTTTGCCGTGTGATTATAACTAAGGAAGACGAATGATTACATCTCAGATTGCGTCTCGATCAAGTGAGATCATATCTATCGAGTGACTTGTGACTTTGGGCCTGTTAAATCCCTTGTTTGAACCTAAACACTGTAATTTTCGATGGCGCCGATGGCGCAACTTCCTCGTAAAACAGAGGGATATCTAAAGACCCGTTCTACAAACGACAATTTTAAATAGCTTGAGTTAACGAAAGTTCACGCTGATTTATACAGCCTTGTATCTGCGTGAATTCTTGTGTCGATTATTTAAAACAACGTAATTTATTTTTAAGAATATAATTTTCTAAAACTTGAACGGGAACGCGTGCGCAAAATATAAATCTTTTTCACAAAGCGGATGAGGAAGAGTCTAGCATTGTTCCCTACAATATAATTTTTAGCTCTTCTAATCTATGAACGCTAAGCAGCTCTTATATCATCCTCTTTTGAGAGCCGTTCGATTTTCACAGTTCGCGGCGCAGCGCTTAAGACGACAAACAATAGTCGATCGAAGACTGGAGATTGGAAAGAGAAAGAGAGAGAGAGAGAGAGAGAGAGAGAGGAAGAGAAGGGGAGGTATAGCAGGCCGTATTTCACGGGGATTTGAGCCGAAGACATTTTCACTCGATAAATAGATGATAGGCCCGGCAGCGTGTTATACAGGACGGCCGATCCTTATTATAAACTCTAACTAGCTCGAGCCTCCTGCCGCTCGCGCACTTCGCCATGGGGGTAACGACGATACTTGATGGGATTCCTAGCCGATGGTGCAGACAATCCTATCTCGAATCCCTTCGCTCTTGAAATCACTCGCGTCGTCTTCGAACATCGGCGTTTGTTGCGCACCGTCTGACGTTAAGACGCGATCTCGGCTCCATAATGGCAGCTCCCCGCGCGATCGTCGTTTTATATTAAATACTCGTTTTAACGTTTCGACCGTTGAAACTCGAGGTTGATCGTAACGAGTTGTCCGCGAGGATCTGTGGTGGTTACGTTTGATACTTATCGGTGAGTTCGCTAGAATACGCGACTTCAAATTATCGCTTACGTGACGCGCGATTTAATCGGAGAAAGTCCGATAATTCGCAGTTGTCCGTCAAAATAACGCGAGTAATTATAATAATTTTGCACGCGGAGCTGTCTGTTTTAATCGTTTATATTGAGATGAGAGAAGGAAAAGACAAAATATATATGATTTTGCATGTGATAATTATCGTAGAAACGATCGATATGAGAAGATTGCGCAACAGCTGCGATACATCAACGGAGATTTACCACTGCATTCAGAGGTTTCAAAGTAATCGTGAGTTGTAAAGTCGATCGACTTTTCGAGCACAGTTGGAAGAAACCGACTCTCCCTTTTGATCGGTCCATCACGCTTGTCGTCGTAGTCGAATAACTATTTATTCGAGTGACACGTCGTTTCCTCCGTCGTTGTCCCGCGACAACAACGTGTTGTTCGTTGGCTCTGCTTCCCTTTCGTTAAAGACAGGGCCAAGCGGGAGTATGTGTGTATGTGCGCGCGCGCGCGCGGCACGAAGACGATGGTCCCACCGGCGAATATCTGCAGGAAGTTAAACAAAAAGGAATTCCCGTGGACCCCTGAATATTCTGAATCGATTAAATAATCGAAGCCTGCCATCTAGTTCCCCGCTGCCTTATGTTTGCATAAGGGGTGTCTCGAGTGTCTTAAACGCGAGAGCTTTGCTAATCGGTATGTTTTATTTTTTCAAATTAAAAAGAAAAAAACGAAACTTTACTCGAAAATTCTTTGAATATTACATCGCACAACTTTAT
>QVNV01013735.1:0-95355 GCA_014825455.1 Pseudomyrmex pallidus | reverse complement strand
TTTAATCTGTAGAGCCGTTTTTCTATCCGAGCAATAATTACGAAATGCAATCTAAAGTACGAATTATTTCGATCGGTAATAACAGGACGATCCAGGACCCTCTTAACCGTATAATCGCGTGTAAATCGCGCTTAGAAAGTCGCGTGCGTTCGATGTCGCGGGCTTTAAAAAAGGCTTCACGGATCATTGCCAAACCAAACGAATCGACTTCGATTCACGAATAAAACTTTAAATCGATTTTCTTGTCGTATAAGGAAAAAAGAATAACATCAAGTTTTCTCTTGAAATTTAGTTACATTAGTTATTTCTTTAATAAGAAGATAGCTTTATCTTTTTATCGCCGCATTAAGTAAATTAAGAGATAAGTATGTACGATTCAAGACACATGTGGCATCTGTTACGTCGTTTTTCCATGTCGCATGTCGTTCGATACAACATGGTTTTACGACTTCGACTGATTGCCATAAAAGCGTGTCGGAGGCGCGAGCCAGTCAGCGTATCGACGTATCCATTAAAAAGAAGTTCGATATCGAGTATCGATATAATGCGGTGCCGGGCTATCAGTACCCTCGTGCGAGGTTCGTGTTTTTCGTTTTTATATACGATTTCCCGGGCGCGAAAAGCTAAGCTTTCGTACGATTTGTATTATTTCGGCTGTTTTTCCGTCGTGTTTGACGGATTTGGTAAAGTTCGTCTCGCCGCAATTGGACGGCATTGCAATCGCGTGATTTAGTTACCATATAATTTTGCATTTGAATCAGATTGTTTTTCATGCAACACTCGACCTTTTACCGTTGCGTTACCGATATTTTTGCGGCCGTTGAACGGAGTTTTGCCGTTAATTTGCGAGCTATCATTCGATCGCTTCGTTTGCCACGATAAACGTGCGCGGAATAAAAATAATACAATTTCACGTGATTATATCTTATTTCGAACGCAATGCATTTTACGTGTTCCTTCGTACAATTGAGCGATGGTTTTTGTAAATCAAACTATAGCATGGGATCAGACTTGTGTTAAAAGAATCATCGAGAGTTTGCTTATATAATATAGGCGACAAAAATAAGTCGTACACAATATGTGAACAACATTTAATTAAATATATAAATCAATAGCAAAATACACAATCGCACATATGAGAAAATGAGGCAATAATGATTACTGGACGTTGAACACGTTGTAATGAGACTGGATAATTACATCCTATCCGCGGGAGAATTGTTTGTAAAATCGCAACTTGATGGACCGCCCGTGGATTCAAATTGATTATGCTGCACACGGCCGGTTTCCCGCTCGTGTTCTCACTGAAATTGATCTATCGTTGGAATTACGATCATCCTCACGAATACTTGGATGAACCAACGCCCCGGGATAATTATATTATATTGATACAATATCTTTCGCCGCGCCTAATTACATATTGACAAGGCAGCGTTTAGTTACGATTGTTTATTCCGTTGCGTTCTGTTTGCAGAGTCTTATTATTGACAGAGACAAAGTACAGTGAACCCGGACTTTGATCGATTGCATTAATATTTAAGAACGAACGATTCGCCGCTTTGAGCTCGAAATTTAATGTATTGCATTTTGTAGACGGGAAAACGTCAATAGACCAAGTCGATGTTACTTGATAGATCGGCATTTGTCTCTCAAGCTCATAAAGTTTGCAAAATCTCTTTCTCAACGTGTCGTTAGTTTTAGTCACTTATACATTAGATTGTAATTTGATTTGACAACTTGAAGTTGTAGTTTTGTGACCGTATTCTCTCAAGAAAATTGAGAGAAAAGCCTCGGTTAAATATCGGAAAAATTATTGGTATTATTACGGAATGATGCATATTGCACTTTATAATAGATCGTAATTTGATTTGGCAACTTGAAGTTTTAGTTGTGTGACCGTATTCTCTTAAGAAAATTGAGAGAAGAGTCTCGGTTAATTATCGAAAAAAATTATTGGTATTATTCCGAATTGATGCAGGTTGCACTTTATAATAATAGTATGATATATACATAGATATATATATATATATATATATATATGTATAATATACATATATATATATATAATGTGCTTTATTAAGAGAATGATATCACATGTGTCATAACATTATGCAAATCACGATACTTTATGATTATGTAAAATTATCCTACATGTACAGATAACATTTTTGATTGCCGGGGCATGAGATCAGATATTTATGCATCGAAAAGCGCATCTATTTAATCTGGTTTAAAGTCATGTTTGCTAATCATATTCTGATATACCGCTAATCCAGGATTATTGGAATACGTGACGTGTTAAAATCCTTTCGTATTAATTGCTCAACTAGTAGAGATGTATTTTACAAAGACAATGAATAATCCATTAATCACTTAATCACTTAATCATCTAATCAACAAGGATCTAGATTTTGCCACTGAAATAATAATAACTTGATACATTATCAATAAGCAAAGTGATTAATACTCTATATTTTTTGTTATTATTAATGTTAATCATTTAACAACATCGAAAGTGATGGTAAATCTTGCATATAACATAAACAAAGTTTAAACAAAAAAAAAAACAACTAATAAATATTGAAGAACATTTACGACAAGACGTAAAAGAATATTACAAACACTTATCAGTCTCAAGTATTTCTTCAATTTCTTTTTATCTGGTTTCAAAATTATTGCTATTCTCTATTCGATGTATTATAGATACGTATCATGTACGTTCGATTAATGGCGTGAGCATAATTTATAAACTGTAATTATCAGCAATGCGGAAATATCGGTTGTTTGACAAGCACATAATAACTGATTGTAATCCGTTATGTGATCCATCACGACTAGTTGATACATTATGTAATATTCTGTTGTTCAATAATTCATGATGTTTTATAAATATTCAAAAACTGGCAAGCAAACTGTGATTTTTGCTCGGTAAATTTTTATTATTTTTATTATATTTATTCTCTCTGTGCGCGCGCGCCCGCGCATGTGTGCGAGATAAATTATGTTATTATGTTATTTACTACACAATCTCTTTCTTTATATATTAAGTTACTTTTATATGTTTCGAATGTACGATCAGACGTTGTGACAGTTGCTCTTATATTCTAACTATGTAAGCGATTTTACGTGACCCTAATGTTATTTGAAGTTAGTACAAAAAGATCTGTGTTATTATATCTCTAACGATGAGTTACGCGTGTTGCCGCAACGCATGGTGAAATATTTTTTTCTCGTATTCTTTTTATGCTCGTACCATCTGGCTACGACTCGAGACTAATTAACTTCTAGAACAGAGCCTTCTCTATCTATTTTATCCTCGCTAAAACTCTTTATATCTCGTTGCGACACAATTTCGGAATTTTTCACCGTCTGCAATAGAGATCATTCATTTCAACGGGCCATTCGTCGTTTGCAAATGTCTACAACTTACAAATAGATATATTATATTCATCGAATCGAGTGAAACGCAATCGATCTGTCTCATATACAGGCAGGACTCTTATTTGCTCGGTTATTTACATGCGACGATAGATATGGAAATCGAACGGTGGATAAGTGGAACGTTCTTTCTACAATTGTGCAAATAGCTTCTTCTTTTATTGCTTTATAAGATCGTTGCTCTCAAGTCAGAGATGAACATCAAATCGTCGTTTGCGGATTCGCATCAAAGCGCGTTAACAAGCTCTTCCGGAGAGCAATTATAGATTTAAACAAATTGAAAAAAAAAAAAAAACAAACGAGAATTATAAAGGTTGGATAATTGAATTGCACGCGGTTGCGAATGTAGCTATTACGATTGTTTGATTTTTCCATTTTTATTGCAACTTTTATTAATAGTACAGAGTATAGTTCCGGAGTTTACGTTGTACTAGAAATTGAAACTCTCGTGTGTTATCGATTTTATTGAAGTCGCTTGTCTTCATCTCACAAACACGACAAACATCCTGCGTTATTTCTCAGAAATTCGCATATTCACGGACACAGACGTGCTACATATCTCAGAATAATGCATAAGGTCTGTCAATGCATTGTGCACATATTTGCGGCTAAACTATTGAACTACCGATATTTCTTGAGTACCTGGTAGTCGCGAGACTACCTAGTTCCGCAACAACTCGGTTCTGTACATCATAGTTGCCAATGATCTAACTGATGAATTATCGATCTGATCAAACGTACATAAACGTCACGAATGTATTACTTGCGTGTATTCAACTTCCGTCTTTCGAGAACACAGACCCGACGGAATTTCCAATATATCATAGTTGAAGACGGGGTATTATTACGCGTGCTAGAATCTTCACTTTGCCGGCTGCAACTTACATCGAAATATATTACATTAGCGAAATTATTTTCACGCGGAACGCAGTTAGAGTCGCTTAACTTCTTGAACGAATTAAATGAAAAATTCGATTTATTTTTCAGCTTAACATTTGCACAAGCTTAACAAATAACATATATTTATTACATAATATTTATACACTGCTAAATATCATAAGAAAATACAGTAGACTCTCGCTGTAGATCCGCTTTCTCCTTATGACACGTACTTTCACGCGCACACATAAGTCACTCTCCTACCACATCTGCTTTTAATTGCTGAGAGAAAAAGATACGACAAGTTTACGTATGTATGTTTCTATGCTATTTTATTAAAATGTTATTACGCGTTATTAATACAATTAGAAACAAAAAGAAGATCGATATGCGAGACCGCATTCTTATGCACACGCATCACACTGAGGGTGCAACTTTATTCTAGACATTTTTTTTTGTCATTGTGCGTCACACTGGGATTCCATTGCTTTAGAATCCGTTTACACGGAAAGTAGAAAGCATCGATCGGCCGCTTATATGACCCGGACTTACGTTTCGCCTTTGGGTGAACAAAGAGAACACGGCCCTTTCTCATATTCATGGTAAACACGGCACGCTCTGCTTCGTTAAATCAATTTTTTTTTTTTTTTTTTTTTATCGCAACGAGCCACACATATGCACCCTACGTCTCGAGTCACTGCGGCGAACCCTCGTTCGCACTTAGGCGTCGTTAAACGTACAGAACCGTGATTTATCGACACACGTCGTCGATTTTCGAGTGTTCAAGACGAGAGAAGAAATAACACGCGGTAATTAGCAAGCGTTAAGTAATACTTGGTTTAATTGCTATAACTTGAACAAACATGTAATTTTCTTTACGTGAAAAAATCTCTGCAGGTTCATTTTAGACATCCTTGAGACAGATAATTGGGCAATAATTGGATTAGACTTAATTGTACAATAATTGGATTAGGCTTAATTGTGAGATTTGACTTGTGTCTTAATGTTAATCCGACGTGATTAAATTTTCAAGCGATACGTCGTTATCTGATTGTATGTGTCTAAGAGCGTATTTGACGCGTAATTGTCAGGGCTTGGATAAGGGGAGTGTTAAACCTTTACGGATGGGGTCGCGATCTGCGAAATGGCGGTGTTTTGTCGGCGATCTCGAAGGTCACGGAAACGCAGAAGAATGGCAAACCGACCCAGCCACTTTCCCTTTCTCGCTTCATCGCGCCGAACGCAGCCGAACGATCGATAAAACGCCTCCACCGTCGGACGGTTGTGCGCCCCCGCGACGATAATATTCCCCTCCCGTAATAGCCATTATTCCGTTATATTATAGCGCTTTTCGAGACCTCCCGACGCTACGGGAGCTACGCTTTGCCGTTTCACGCGCGGTGCATTCTGCCGCGCGCGGCCAGAAAGACAATATATCTCGGAGAAAATTTACAAGCAATTTGCATGCTCACGTGCTCGCACGCCACGCCTCCAGACTCGTCCGAGATCCTGTTTTATTCCGAAATATCAGAAAATTGCATTTGAAATAGTGCATTCGTGCGAAACTAATGAAACGCAAAACAGGGTAGTCAAGTCAAAAATAGAATATAATAAATTCGACGAATAAGACTCGAAAAAAAAACTCAACTCTATATACGTGTATGTTACGTAAATTTATTTATATTTTTATAAATTTGCTTCTTTATTCGTCTGTAAAATGTCAGCGAGTAGTGCGCGACTGTCGTCACAGTAAATTGTTTGAAGATCATTCTACCCTATGATCATGTTATTATCTTATGCGAGTCCATGGCAGAATCGTCAAACGTCTAACGACAGCTTAGGGGTCGCGTTCACTGGCCTGTCCTTTTGTTCAATGGTTCCGCGCACAAAGCGCGACATTAGTTTTTTAACGCAGGGATGTAGTACCTATCTTCGCAACAGGCTAGTAGCGTCTCGACGTTGCTTCCTGACCCTCCTCGATACGGAAACACGATCTAAATCTTACTTGTCGTCATACAAAAGACACGCGGACGTCGTGTGCTCGCGAACGAAATAAAAAACGGAAGTCATAAAGATTGTGGAGAGTCCGACAAAAAGGAAGAGAGAGGGAATAGAGGAAACAGTGGCCTCGTAAAACCGGATATAAAACGACCGTGTGTGCGCGCTTGCGCGAGGGATGTCTTCTTCTCTCTATTAAGAGACGGAATTCGAGAGATAATAGTTGAATACTTTTTCGCTTTCCAACTGTATATAGTTGTTAAATCATATCTCAATATCTTTTGACATTTTTTGTTCAAGAATATATATCACATATTTGTTGTTTTCTTACGAAATATACAATAGCATTCAGTGCGCGAGGTAGTTCTTCAACAATAAACATGATATAATTGATGTGTTTAGATTTGCTTTTGATCTTAATGACTTATTGCCAGAAATAACTTTGTAAGAAATACGCAATAGCATACATGCAATCTACTCTCTTACCCGCTCTTCGACCACTCTCATCCCTTCCCTCTAACTCGGATAGTAAAATTCGATACGTGGGGTTGTTCTTGATTGAAAGGGTACGCGCATGCGCTTTAAGGTCGTGCAGAGGGCGACAGTTTCCTGTTCACCCTACAGTTCCGTGGTCGGTAATACAGGGGATTTATCCACCCCCTTAACTTAGGGGATGCTTCTTGACGCGACCGTCAGAACCTTCGTACCGACAGCCGAATTTTCTCCAACGTGCTGCCGGTATATTATTTTCCGGAACTTAACCGTTACCGGTACATGTTCCGATACGGTTTCATGAGATAAACACTGTTCTGTAATTGCTCGAAGCAACTTTCGCGCATTCCCGTGATCTTTCTACGATAAATTTGGCGTGCATCTACTTGTTACATTATCTTTTGTCAATTGAATATGATTCGGGTAAATCAGTTTTTCTCACACAGATGATCACAAAGTTTAGTTCAACTACTTGTATAAAGTTTTTTAAATAAAAAAGACCATTGTTACACATTTATCGCAACTTTATGCACAAACATTTATTATTATTATTATTTTTTTTATAACTTAGGAAGAGACAAGTAAATGGATGAATAATTTTGAAAAACACAGAAGCTGCTTTTGAATACAAAACATTTGCGTTGAGTGGTAACGTAACTCTCGATTAGCATAAACCCCCTTCAAGGTGTTTAATCTCGCGTGTTTTTGAGAACCAATGTTGCGAAACGAGAGATAAGAAAATCGCGATCTCTTTGCCGCGGCATTCAGGTCATGGAATCGCTCGATTTAGACGATGTCTTAAAAGTCGCGCTTAAAAGTCGTGGTATCGCGTTAATGCATCTTGCTGCTTGATATAGCGTGAATTTACCGCGGCAGTTTTAATTGTACAGCTCTTTCGACAAGTAGTGAAGATATAGGTACTGACCTACATCTCTCACGCGACACATGTCCGAGAAAAGAGCGTAGCGAAATACGATCAACGTGATTTATGGAGAAAGTTTTTTGCCATAACATATGCAAGCGTTATATTCACACAAATGCGCTATATAACACCAAGAGAGTCACGTAAACAAAATATATAATTTCAAATAAAATGAATATTTATCTTATCAGCAGAGTTTAACGTTTATCACGTAAGTATCCATCGTTCAATTTTTTTTTTCAAGTATAATGTACGCGTAAACGCGAGTTTTATTTTGTATTTTTCGGGTATCAGCAAACAGTCATTTCGTGTGACATTGGCTGTGTTCCGCGCAATTTCTTCGCTCTTAACAGTATCTCGTTCTTCTGAACAATGCACGGTTGAATCCATGATTCATTTCGCGACACGGAAATCGTGTTACGGGCGTTGATTTTTTATTTCACTTTTCACGACATGTTCGTTAAGTGAAAAATACGCGAGAGCAGAAAGAGATCACGGCCAATATTGGAGCGGCCCGCGATCGCTGCTAAGTTGTCAGTTACGTTGCGTTCGCATCGTGCCTCGTTAATTTTGACCGAGCTATAATTCTCAAATTCGCGGCGTCCAATAACGCCAACTGACAATAGCGGTTTGTTGGTTCTCAACTCGAACAAACGATGCTTTTTCTGTGTTTCGCTTTATTGACGCCGATAGATAAATAATTGTCAGTTATTGAAATCCGAGAAAAAAAAGCAACTTTCCGTCAAATTGTGACCGCAATATTCCCGCGTCGGCGAATTGGTTTTAAATAATCATGTGTGTAATCACTTCATTGATTAAATACTGTTCTCGTCACGTATTTGTCGATGAATTTTGCTGCTTTTTTTTTTACTGATCGCGGAATTGAAA
Source organism: Pseudomyrmex pallidus (assembly GCA_014825455.1). Lineage (NCBI taxonomy): Eukaryota > Metazoa > Arthropoda > Insecta > Hymenoptera > Formicidae > Pseudomyrmex > Pseudomyrmex pallidus. The sequence goes on along the minus strand of QVNV01013735.1, from coordinate 86,738 downwards.
AATCTGTCCAAGTGGTGTAAATTTTTATATTCGAAAGCTTTTATTAATTTAGCGACTATGCAGTTAATTTTTGCACGGCGAACTAACATTAGATTGTTACAATATTTTTTTAAATATATTTTTTCAAATCAAACAGCTTGTATAAATTTAGCTAGCATACATTTGTTTAGAGGGATATTGTTACATTCGTATATATACATATATATTTCACGCATTATCAAAACGCGCGGCTTGGTTTTGCTAGGGCTGTAACTTTCAGATACATCTACTCTTAATTAAGGAGGTTGTCAGCAACTGCCTGCATTCAGCGTGCGCGCGCGCGTTCAAAGTTCCCCTCGCGAGTACCTCGTTATGACACCCGCTGTCACACGAAGATGATGCGCGCAGAGTGCACGTGTCACAAGAAGGAGAAAAGCTACATTCGCATGCACAAGGGAAACGTAATTATTTATTAACGCACTGCGGCGTGACGCAACGCGAAGTAAATTGAGTTTTCCTCCCATTGGTCTTTTAGATTATCCTTGATCTTCATCAGTTTCTTCCGCTGTCTTTCGGCAGCTTGACAAATCCGATATAGTTTCGTAGTTTCAAGTCTCGGTTCTAAGGTGAATGCACTTCGGTGATGCATAGGGGACGATCGAGATAACATTGCGTGCAGATGTCGCCGGCGACTTGTACCGGCGACTTTACAATATCGTACTCTTACTTTCGCCTACTAACCGCAGGCATCGTGTCTACGTATGTATACGATGCCCGCATACAGCATGTTCCTGTATTGCGGACGCGGTATCAGGCCGTACGTCGACGGCAGAAGTCGCCTTTGTAACGCCGAGGTGCTCTCTCGTAGAAAGAGAGACCACCGCCGCACTACACTGGATAACAATTTCACTAACTACCCGAGGGAAAAATTAAAGGACGCTCCGGTAACTGCAACGAGTTGCCTGTTACGCAAATGCCGGGAATGTGCTTGCGCTAATTTTCGCGCTACACGTCAAATAGCCGCTTTACCTTCTTTTTTGTATTACTCTTGGGATAATAGACGATGTCTAACAGTCGCTCATTCCGTTGTTGCCGTTGTATAATAGTAATCTTTGATATTTCTATCTCACGAAAATCATACATTTAATCATACAGTTTCTGTTTTCCTTGAAATATTAATTTTTATTAACACATTTCTTTAAACAATCAGCTCAAAATAATAAACAATTGACTGTAAGTGTAAGTAGAAAACATATTTCTCTAAAATTGCATATCGACAAAGTAATGAAATTACAGAACGTTTTCGAAAACAGCGTCTTATTAAAAAGATAATCTTCGAATTTTAAATGCGTGTTTAGATTTTTTCTGAACTGAGTGCGCTACCAATATGAATCTTATTCTATTGTACTATTACTAATATTGTAAAGTAGGTAAACAAAGAAAAAAATTATGCATAGAATATAATATAATACACATACAGAGAGAGAGGCGAAAAGAAGATTTGACAAATATAATTCAAATGATATCTAACGCAATTGCGATAAATCGGTGAAAATCTTCTTTTGGATGTGCGAAAGCAGGTCAACCTTGTTCCTTTGAAGACATTTTGAAATCCCGCGACGATTTCGGCGCGGTGCCAGTCGAGAGATAAGGACTTCCGGAAAAATCCGGAACGTTCGCTTGAATATGGACGTAGACGTTTCCCAGGAGTCTACAACCGCGCTATTTTCACAAAAGATAGGTACGTTTTCCTTTACATTTTTTTTTCTCTCTCTCTCTCTCTCCACGAAACACTCTTCTCGAAATGGCAACATTGACGAATCAGTCTTGGGAATCGTTTCTCTCGCGAGACACGATCGTCGTCGTAAATTTCGTTGACTTATTTTATGCGACGTGCAAGTTATTGCCGCTATTATCGCTTTCGCACGAGCAAAGATCGAGCGAGATACCCGTCGTACACGGGGGCATGGGAGCCGCGCTTTAACGATATGTGTGAAATATGCAATATCTTGCGAAATTCATGATACATTTCTCGTGTAACTCCTGCGGGATCTTGGTCCGCGCCAGCTGTCGACACCTCTGCTATTTACCGTCGTCGTTAAGCCGCACCTGCGGTTACGTGAAATTAACGATCGAAATATTACGGTTGTACAAGGATATCGAGATAATTTTCCGTTTATACAAAATTACTGATTAGACCTGTAAATTCGACAAGACTAACTTCTTCGTAACGATCTTGATACAACGAGAAAGATCAGTCTCACACGTTCGTGTAATACAAATTTTTTTCCATTCATTTCTTTTGTCATATTGTATCATATAAAACAACATATGTGCGACATAAAACAAAATTACCACATGTACCACAAGTTTCGTCTCTGATATAAATATGTTACACACGAAGAGTAGGTATATTGGAGAGACTGCATGCGCGGAATAAAGTATCGCTCAAGGCGTCTACCTCTATCTTAGATCTCGATATTAAAATCGTCGTGTTCTCAAACAATGCCTATGGTTGAAAGGTCACTCGGCGGGAATGGAACGACCAAGAGATAGCAAGAGGCACGCGTCCCAGTTATTCGTTGAGGGAAGTCTGAATACTTGCCCTGGGCATTCGGTTGAATGCGTCGCTCTATTTAAATTCCACCATGGAGAATGTTTCGTATTAAGAGGTTCGGTGAGTCTTGCAGTGGTTTACGCCGGGAGGGAATGTAGCTATCGTCTCCGGATGATGCGGCAGCTTCGACAATGGCAAAAAGTTGAGTGCGCCGTTGTGACGATAGCAGATCCTTCCGGCGCTTCCATAAAATAAGGAACCTTCGTGCGGATAAACAAAAATATACATATTGAGAAGAGCGAATATTTACCGCGTGTATTGCGGCGCACGCGTATGAACGCCACGATGGGACAAACAAGCGATCAAAACGTTTGAATAGCGATTTCCGCGTTTGAGGATACTTAACCCTTTGTAGACTGACTTTCAAAATAGTTTACTAGTTGGACTGACTGGATCTGTGAAACCCACGCGACGTTAAAATCAAACATCTCCGCGAAAAATTAATATTAAAAAAAAGTTTTTTTTATCGTAAGTTTGAACGATTCTGCGTCGATAAAAAAAAAGCAACAACAACAAATTAAATAAATCTCTAGTAGTTGATTTTGAAGACACAAGTGTTTAAAAAAAGAAACTAATTTTAACTAGAAACACTGATTTGAACTTTTGGGCGGACCTGAGAGACTCATGTCAGCCCACAAAGAGTTAAGTAATCGATCAAGGATAAAAAAAAAAAAAAAAATATATGAGAATACTATTTCAACTTAATATTGAGAGAATAGTGCGCTTGGATATTTTGTTACACACATTACGCATTTCATTCGTTTTTTAAAATATACTGTATAAAATCTGTAAAATTAAATTATACAATATAATTGAAAATATTTGGAATCAGTGACATTACAATGTTTTATATAGTGGTTTATGAACTGATTAGAGTAAATACAAAATATTTTTAATCTGATATCGAGGTATTTCGGCTGTTTTAATTGAGCACATTCTCGCGCTAGATTTGCGCTCGACAAAATCATGATATTCATGAAACTGTTTCAGTTATTTGAAACAGCCAGCACACCACTTGAATACTTCATCGGAGCATGGTATCTCTTGCATTTCACGCTTTTCTCCGTTGTATCCGAGATACATATATTTTGCGTTTTCGTGAAGTATAAAAATATTTGCAAAGACACAAAAATTCAGGATTTTATAACGTTTCCATATTATTTGCGTCTTGGTATCTTCCGGCAAAAACTTTGAAGTACCTACACTCTCGTGAGAAACTTGGTTGAAAAACTTGTGATCATCGATCATACAAGCGCGACGCTTTAAACGGAATCGCGAGGAACAAGAAAACGGCAGCGCATTTTAAATTTAGAAAATAACTGGAAACACCCTCGTCTATCGCGCTATTAGTGACTGTGGCAGATGAAAGAGAGATGCGCATTCTGCCGTTATCGGAAGAAGAATAAACTCAATTATTTTGACATCAAAGCTGCCATTCTAGAGACTCGGTTCTTCGTCATTGAGTCGCACTCTCTGCCGAGTAGGTTTCCACTATGTACTTCTTTATTTCTTCACTGCCTCTCACGTCGTTAGCTCCGTCTACTTTTTCGTTGTCTCTTCGGAGATGCTATCTCGGATCGAATGGACGACTCTTTTGGTATCGACAATCGCCAACGATACGAAACTAATGGCACCGTAGGCTTCGTTATTTTTTTTTTACTGATTTTTTTTCCGACTGTTCTCTTTGGAAATATTATTTCGCCGCAATAAGTCGTGTAACGACGGCATTATAACATGACATTGCATTTTTTAAATATAATCAACGGATTTCTTTCGCGACTGTTTATTTAGCACGTCAGGATATTGTTATTTAGAAAACCGTATCGTTTCACGTATTTGTTCTGAAAATTTTTGTACGTAAAAATACTTATGTATCAAACAACACACACACACACACACATATACACGCCCGCGCGCATCTCTAAATTTCCAGATTTCTTTTTTATAATACTCTGTTCATATAAAGACATTTGTGTCACATCACGTTCGTAAAAATTTCGCAGGAAAGACCATGAATGCATCTCCGTTGGTCTCGAACTCGAGAGCTATCATCCGCAATTCCTCCTCGTGGCCAGCTTCTAAAAACCGGGGCCACCTGCCGGACAAGCTAATTTATCTCTCGTGCGAGGTTTAAAGCCCTTCCGTCGTTTATCTTGCCACTCGCCGAGGAGTGGAGGATCCGCCGCTCGTTTCTTTTTTCGTTGCCCTCGCTCTTTTCCTCTTCCCGCTTGTGCTCTTTAACGGGCACCAAATTGAAAAACACCCACTCGTCGCGGAATCCTCAGGGACTTCGAGAAATTGTCCCGACGAATCTACGTCGTCGCTGTAGCGCGACGACGAGTCGAAAGAATTACGTCGTGGCGTTCATGCGTTAACGTCGTTGTCAAGAAAATTAAATGTCTTTCAATTACGCGTCTTTGCTACGATACATTAAAATAAATGGCCAAGTGCAAGAATATGGACGAAAATGTGTTGTATATGTGTGTAGAAGAGATATGAATAAATATCAAGAAAGGTAAAGCTCACGATAATAAATTAAGCAGATTAGATTAATAGATGAAGATAACACAAAAACAATATTGAGAACGCTATTAATTTCGTATATTCCGCACGTTTATGAGGCATCACAATTTATTTTATTGCGCAATCATTCGACTAATGTTTGTTATTGCATCAAATCACGAGACCTGCCCCACATCCGATAGAAACAGAGCTATTACTAATTGAAAGTACGATCGGATTTCACTGCTGATTCTGTCTGATCTGCTTTACTGTTTTTTTTTCTTCTTCCGTACATCGCTGCGGAGTTACGTGTTTTACTGTAACTCACTTTTACGCGCTACGTTTTTATGATTCCATACGCGAATCTGAAAGGATGAAGCCGAACAGTCGGCACGTTTCGTTTTAATGAAACGCACGTGATGGGAACGTGAACGTCGATATCGCAGCCTGAACGCAGTGCCGAGATCATCTCTCGGCAACGGCCGCAAACAGTATCGCATTTTGCGGAGTTCTAGGAGAGGAAAAAAGAAACAAATGTTCCGAAGGGGTAAATGCGCGGCAAACTTGCCGTAGCCAGTCGTGGAGCCTATTACCAAAGTGCATAGAAAAGCACGTATCTGTAATATTCATGGAAACGAGCGCTCGGTCTCTCGCGGATGAAACGGCTGCTGATTGCGTATCGCGCAGTTAAAAATTCGTGTTTGTACTTTTTGATATAATTGCAAAATACACGCGATAGCTCTCGCGTGATAATTCGCAAAGCGAGGTTCGAATTGTACGAATTACATATCCAACTTTTTATATATTATATATTTTTTATAGATGTTTATTTGATTTAATTCGATATGTTTTTAGATTGCATCAGTTTTTATTTGATTGAAATGTGATCGCAGAAAAACTATTTATGCATCTACGTAACGTTTTTTTTTTTTTTTTTATTGAAAGGTTAATCTTTTTTTAGGATTAAATTAAAATTGCTGTAAAAAAAAAAAAAAAAAAAAAAACGTGTATTACATGACGAGAGCAACGCCGAAAGGATTAAGTCCGCAATAATTTCACTCGAGATTACACGGGGTACACAAGTATTCGCTTTCTGAATGAATGACGTAATCTATATTTCAACAAAAAAAAAAAAAAAAAAAAAAAAAAAGAGAAAAAAATGAAACAAAAAATGAGAGTCGACACACAGAATAACTTGCGGCGCGCACAATGGTCCCGCGAGTAGGAAACTGTGCGACAAAAGTGATGCGGGAAAAAAAGAAAAATCCAAACAACGAATCAGAAGGTCAGATGAGCTGTCAAATCAGCGCTCGCTGAAACAACGTGTCGAACAATCGCACGACGAATACCGATGAAAAAGATTCGATTTTGCACTTCGGCACGAATACCGACCGCCTTTCCTTTCAATAGCGAGCGGCTTTTCCCGGTTATTCCGATTTCATCCAATACGAGTCGCGTCAGTTCTGCTATTGCGCTCAGTATCGATTTTAATCACAACAAATCCCGCATAACAGTATACGCAGCGATTGTTCTTTGAAATTGGCGCAGGTTCTTTTTCGTCTTCTCTCAAGTTATTTCAATCAGTTATGTTGTACATTAAAATTAAAAGAAATGATTTTCTCATAAATTTCTCACGTTGAATGAAAACTGCAGTTGAGATGATATTTGATGTGTTATTTATAACGACAACAAAGCAAGCGGGTACTTTGTAAATTATTTCAATATACATAATCTCGATTAATCCGCGAAAACAATTCGTATTGCGAGCGAGACATGTCCAACTTTTTCGTATATGAAGACGTTCGTTGCCGAGAAAATGAAAAATTCCAAACAAAACTCGTGTCACGCGCTTCGAAGCTTTCTACCTTACATATCTTGTGTGCGGCGGAATTTGCGCCGAACCGACGAAACTCGGCGCGGAAAAATTCACTTATTACCACAAGGCGGGTTAGGAGTCCGTGTTGGTTTAACGAGAAAGATTTCGTCAGCGTGTAAAAGATGGGAATTTTCTCCCGAGCATAAAGGGAACGTGTGTCGCATATATCGCCGGTTGTTTCGGCAAAAATCGTTTTTCTCGAGGTGACAGTCGCTTTACGACGCTGGTTTATGTAGTGTAACTTATTGTGTCAACCGCGGACGAGTCTTCGATAGTTCCCCTGAGACAGGCAGCGCGCGCAGATGAACGATGGAAAAACTTTATACGACCTCAAAGTACTTTCCGATCGTCCTAACGCGTAATGGATAGAACGTTTTTGCTACCGACTCAAGTTTTGTAGTCGCGAAGAAACATTGAAACTTCTCAAAATTGATCCACACGGAAGAAGAAATTGTGCTTACACACACACACACGTCACAAAAATGTACGTGGTAAAAAAAGACCGGATGTGCGTATCAGTAAATATAGAAGTATCTCTGCCCGTTCCATATATTCCTCATAATTACATTAATTCAATTATTCGAGCGGAACAAACTTGGCAAAACACGTTAAATTTGATTTACGTGTGGCTTTAAATTCGGTTGATTTTCTATAACTTTTTATATGTAAAAAAAACACAAAGTATTATTAGTGTACGTGAATTGTTAATCCTGCAACTCTGGAGTGAGTCTGTGAATTGTGTACGCACGTGAAGCTCGCAACAGACACAGAAACTACACTCGGCAAAAACTTTATTCATGTCGACGGCTGTATGGCGTACTCAAGTTCTTTCAACGCGAGCCTCTATTGTCATCAGATATGAACTTTGAACTTTATGCCTGTCTCGTCGCAGACGAGACGTAACGTAAAAAGTCGATGGATAACATAACAGCCGTACATATGTATTATATATTTACATTAATTGTTTTTTATTCTCTTTTGTTTCAGGTAAGAGAATTGTGCTTCACTGACTCGCGCGTCGAGTCTAATTTTACATTCCGGTGAGTTTACTTAATCTATGCGATAAATCACACAGTCGTGAATTGGAATAAAATTAATAACTTGATCAAACTGCTTGTCGCGAATCGACAGTTGTCTGTCCAATATTCTTCGCCAAAGAAGCGTGAAAATTTCTACGAGATATATTTCCTACGAGGCTTCGTTTTGCTAACATTAACTTATTATATCCCGTCCGGAATCGTTAACTTTTACGGCGAAGTCGTGAATTTTAATTGGTTTCGGTGATAATTGAAAGGCTCGAACGGCGTTCGACCGTCGCGTAAAATATAATAGCCATGCGAAAGTCCGGTCCAGGACGCGCTGTTCAATTACAAAACGGCGCGGATTTACTGATGTGAAAGAGAATTTCAATTAGGCGCTAATGGACGGTATGAGATTTTTGTTACATTAAAGCGGAACATCCGATTACAAATCGATCGCGCGGGCCAATATATTGCTCACGTTACTTAAACCCGTTGAAAAGCCTCGAAAACAAAATATTCGAACAAATTGATAGAGCCTAGCAGTCCGTTGGATTTTACGTATCATATCGCGATTAACATTAAAACCACATATATTCGATTGTAATTTGTGTATTCAATAATATTCCGATAAAAGTGACACAAAGATATGTCAGCGAAAAAGCTTTTTCCGGGCGCGTTTTAATTTTCAAAACTTCTTTCGATCTTTTGTCAAAATATACACAAAACTCCCCCACGATCGTCTGAATCGAACTTCCCTTTCTTCAAGTAACAATTTGTCGCTTCTAAGCTCACACATCGAAGGGAGGCACTGAAAGGGTGCTAGCGATAAGAGCCAGGCTGAAGCTTAATTGAGTGAGATTTCGCAAAAGAAGCGACTCGGAGGATGTATCATTAAAGCGAGCGCCTCCGCTTCCGTTTGCCTCCTCACCCTTAACTCGGTAACCCATATTTCACGGCAGTACTTACTCTAGCCATTCTCTCTTCACAAAGCCACTCGTCCCGCACAAAAATACTCGCGAGCAAGCGCGTCCGGTGCAGCCCAAAGTACTTGTAACGTCACGAAGAATCGCAGTGCCACGTGTAATCCCTATTGCGCTAAACCGCGAATACACTTGATTATACATACACAAAAAAAAATATATACTAATGAACATGAATAACGAAAGTATAATTTTTTACGCTTTGAAACGAGTTAAGGAAAAGTGACTTTTTACGCGGCATATTTCTATATGCGTGTACAAGGACGACGTATTTTTTATCAGATTGCGGGGTGAAGCGGAAGAAACGAGAGAATGAAAGATGAGGTCTAAAGGGAGGGATATAAGATACCGGAACAAGAGCTCCGTTTCTTACTCCGTTCTATCCTCTCTTGGTTTTCCGCGCTGACAAAGTTTTCAGTTTCGTTTTTACGCCGAAGACGGCACTTTGGCGCGCGCGAGAGTTCGCACATCTGAAAATTGCAAGTGCCAAACTCTGCGAAATTTATTTCTTTCTGTTTTTTCTTTTTTTTTTTTTGTAAACTTGATACGTATTCTTTATTGGATAATACATTTGTCTTTTGAGACACTGTCACAGCCTATAAAGAAAATTATATTGCGCAATTCTGAATCTTCTTGCAATAAAAAAAAAAATAAATTTTAAATTCTACGAGAACTCGTAAATCTAGTAAAGTCACATAAAGACGCCACGTTTTGTTTTTGTTTTTTTTTTGCACGAGACAAAAACGACACGCAGAAAAAGATAAAGCTCGGAAGAGGTCTTTAAAGCCCGAATTTTTTGTTCGTTTCTCATTTAGCGTCTTTTGCTTGTTTGTGTGGTTAACGTATGTCTGCTAACGAAGCTATTGTGGCATCTCGGTCAACGTTTGATCCGGCAAAATCCCATGTGTTGCTTGCAGCTTTAATGCCACTTCATGCGGACGCTCGCGGGGAATCTGTGTGCATGTATATATACGTGTGTGTGTGAGTATATATATATACTCTATGCGTATATATATTCTATATGTATATACTCTATCTTCTCAAGATTCTTTATACAGACTAGGAGTGTATAATTCACGATGATATATCTACGAGAAGCTGCAATCGTAACTCTCGACGTTTGAGTATTTTGTGAAAGAAGCGATGAGTTGAACGAATTATCCGAGTGTGTCGGCGATGAAATTAATTACGACACGAATTGGTTATATCCACGACACCTGCAAGCCAAATTAGTTCGTAAATGGCGGATGATATACGATCCAACTGTTCATCCTTAAAAATATCTCATGATAGATCCATAACTCATAGACTAAGCGGATTAAAATTTGCATTAGAAGGATTAGATTTATCATTAAAATTGCATAACTTATTTGATGAATTTTTTGACATTTTGCATCAAAATTTCATACTATAGGTTGATGTTAATTATGATAATAATAATATTATAGAATTTATTTATATTTTATGTATTTATATAAAAGAATATTTATATCTAAAGAATATATATTTAATAGAGAATGTAATATTTAATATTTAACAGAATATTTAGTATAAAAGAATATACTTAAGAAACGAAAGAAGAATATACTTAAGAACAAAGAATATTATTTAAGAAACTGGTACACAGAGCAAAAGAAAAAATAAATTATATAGTGCAAACTTCTTCTGAATTATAAAATTTCAAATCTCATCGCTTCTCTCTCTCTCTCTCTCTTAATAGAATGAAGTAGTAATACGTTATATTAGTCGACTACAGCTTTTAGTGCCTAAACCGCAAATTGCACACCGCGAAACTTGCTTCTGTTTTGAACTATTCTCAATGGATTACATTACACCATTACATTCTGAATGGTCAGTTTAGATAATCCTTACTTGACTAGTGCGCTTATGGATTTCACAGAGCGCGTCGTCACCCAGCTGTGCCATGGAATAATCTATTTCTCCATCGCTATCATCGTAAAGTGTCTCCCCGTCGGAAAAATCCTCTTACTTCGCGCAGCGCGTTACGAGACACTGCTTGACGATCTTCATTAACAGAAAACGGTCGATTAACTTTTTACTTCGCTTACATTGAATTTATGCTTTATGCCCTTTACGGGTGACCGCTCGTGAACAGCCAGGTGTAAGTTTTGCGGAATACAGACAACGTTATCATCGGTTTTTTAAGTATGTGAAATTAACGCGAACATTGACGAAGCAACGCAACAAAAATAGATACGCTTTTGTTTGTCTTGTTTGTTCTTCCGAAAAATATTTTCTCCATATTCACGTCTTTATCTCCCGAATTATTTTTTTTTTATTCTCAGTCAACAATAAATGATTTCTATTTCTGGATTAGTTTCTCTACTACGTGATAGTTGATTCGAGCGTGTTTTTCGGATTATATATAAATCCAGTGTGTCATCTAAGTGCAGAGTTTTCTTTCGTTGAACCGAGGACTAGACCATTTTTTTCTTCTTTCCTTTCTTTCTTTCTTCCTTCCTTCCGTCGACGCCCGCCGGCTCGCTCGCCGACGGAACGCTTTTATTATTTCGCTTTGTGTTCGCCGGGTTATAGCAAATGATTTATCTACCGGCAGCAACGGCGTCGCTGCCTCATCGAAACTTTGCGTAATCTCGTTCGACGGCCGCCTGCCGGATCGAATAAGTTTCGGTATCCGCGTAAACCTATCGCCGTTTCCATTTGTATCCATCAGACTAAGAAGTAGTTGCCTTGAACGTGGTGCGCACCACAAGAAGTCATGGATAATGCAGAAGACTATTTCGTCGGCTAATTGGCGAAAGTCTAGCTACCGAACTTGGCTGCTATACGTTGCGAACGCGATGCAAATGATGTTTCCGAAAACAACTATACGTGATTCTATTACTATTGCTGGGTTAGAAGTGGGAAGAGAAGAAATAGAGAGTTAAAGGTATAAGAATCGCGAAATTATTTAAAAAACCAATAGTCAAATAAAGCGTGAAGTTTGGCACAAAGTAGAGTACATTTAAAATTGTTTATTTAATAATAAACAAAACGCTAAAATATGTGCTTTTATCGATGCTTTTTGAAGACAGGATTTTCTGTTATTCAACAAAGCTCTCCGTACAGTCGCACAGTTTATAATAGATTGTGAAGATTGCACGATTTTACATAATTAGTTTATTCGCCAGAACGTCAATAATACTATATTATGCACATTTGCAGCAATCGCATTAATATACAAAAACTCTTACGTTGCTAACTTGTTTAAACTTCTGAATGTTTAACAACGCGCAAAACAATATTTGCGATTGACATGGTTGCTATTACATGCAGCCGATCGATTGTGTTTATTTCTGTATACGTTGCGCAATGCTTTGAAACTCATTTCGGGTTTTTAATTATCACCGCGCGCGTAAAATCTCTTAAGATTTTATTTTCGCAGACTGAAATGGCGCATTTTCATCTGTGAATCTCGAGCTTGCGCATGAAGATTTTATTCTCATCTTTAGTCATCATCGTTATATTTCTCTTTCATCGATATTTTGTAGGTCATCATTCACGCGCATCTCTGCTGAACTTCCAGGTATCACAAATAAAGATTTGAAACAAGTGTTGACACATGGATAACAAGTGCCGCATGAAAGAAAAGAGTTTGGATTGACATATGAAAAGATGAGACCTATGTGTCTTCTGCTATTTTCTTAGTTTTCCTATACTGACTACAAATCTAAAAATGTAGAACATTGATTAAGTTAAATATGAAAGTGATATTTCTAACATTAACAGCAGACATTATATTTAATTCGTGCAATGAATCCTTTCCGGATTAGTAAGTTTCCTTTTAATGTTTCCTCTGAAAAACGCAATCAAAAATCATTACCATTATCACAATTGATCTTCATGCGCTTTACTCGGCTCATCCCCGAGATGCTCATAATGCTCATATATCCAGAAAAGAGAACTGTGAGTCGACATACGCCGTTCGCATTACGCAGCGCTGTGTAAATAAGCCGTGTGTGAGATAGAAACTTATGGAGGAACGCGGGAGCAATGAATGCATGTGACGCTCGTAACATTTTCGGAGGGACGGATAACGTTTTGTCATTTGGTTGAGCTATTCTCGTCTCGTATACTTTTATCTCTTAACAAAATATTCATTATCGGAAGGAAGCAAAAGTGTTAACAAGTGTTTCGTTTAATTATATCTTTTTTTTCTTAAACAGTCTATTTTTACGTAAACGTAGTGCTAATAAAAAAAACGAATTTTTAACTTTTGGTTACATCGATTGGTTTTTTTTTGTTTGTTTTTTTATTTATTTGACCCGGAAGTTCTTGAAGTTTTCTTCGGCGTGCGGAAAATGTCTCCCTGCGCGAATATTGTCGTTGTCCTGAACGTTTTCGTAGTCAACACCTCGACTCTCGTTCAACCTGGCCGGTAAGGGCGGGCTTTAATGGTTGACGCATGCTGTATGCATTACGTAAATAGTGAGCGAGACGAAGCTGAGGGATAAAGGCGAAGATAGGCGCAAGAAAAACAGTCAGGTGTGTACAAGGAATGGAAGTGATGCTAAGGGACTGTATCCTGTGAATATCAGCGTCGTCCTGGTGGAGATAGGTTTCATCTTGCTTCTCCTACTCTTTCATTTTCTCTTTACTGCTTTTTCACGTTACGTCTCGCGCATAGAAATAAACTGAGGATGGTTCGGTCGATTTTTTCTTCATAAAAAAGTAATATATTTATTCCAATGTTACATACACACAAAAGTTATATTTGTGTGTTGTTTCTTTTTTTGACAGATTAATTATTTTCAAATATTTAATGATAGAATATTTTTCAGCAAGAGAACATTTTCACAATTTTTGTTATTTTGTGAATGAAAAAAAAAAGAAGAAAAACAAAAACAACATTCAACGTTCAAAACGTGTTGCAAATTCAATATATCAACCAACATATATTTGTAATAAAACGATGCAACAGCAAGATCTATTTCTTTATGTATCAATGCATCATCCTGAAAAGGATAAAAACGATATTTTTTCTTTTTTCTCCTCTACTTCTCGTGTCTGTTCCCTTTCTTCTGTCTATCTTCCCTATCGCTTTGCTAGACGAACGGCAGTGGCAGTGTTTCTTCGGAGAGAAATGGGAACATCGTCGTCGTCGCCGCTGTTGTCGGCACAGAGTAGACGAGAGGATACGAGAAAGCGGCAAGAGGGAGCAGCAGGACCGCGCCGATGTTCCTGGGGGAACGTAGTGGAAAGTGGGGGCAGGAGAGTCCGGGTGGAACGGGAAGTGAACGAGGAGGACGAGGAGGAGGCTACGTCGGGAGGTAGTAGTCGGTCGTGCGGCGCAGGCGTGCGCCTCGTCGCGGCTCGAATCCCGCCGTATTCCAAAGAGGAACACGCCACTCCGCCCCCGGCACGGCAGCCACGCGTCAGTCTCACCCGACTGACCTCCTGTCCCTAACTTCCCTCTTCGATTCCTGACCCGCGCACATTGAACTCACGCGCTCACGTCGCTCACCGGTCGGAACTATCGCGCTCGTTCCTCTCGCGCTTGCGGGAAGCTCGGCAGCAAGTGTGCTCACAGTGCAACCGGCTGGACTATGTTAGCGTCAACCAATCCGCGAACGATGGACATTGTTAGCCGGAAAAGTTCCAAGACGAAACCGCTGTCATCGTAGCTCGGCCGACTGTCGTCGTTTGGATTAAGAGCGTTGAAAAGACCTGAGAAAGGAGTTACTCGAAAAAATCGGTGCGCGGAAAACGTGAATGCGTAGAAGTAACCGCGTGGTGGTGGTGAATCGTAAGGATGACAGCAAGAATGATAGTGAGCAAAAGAATTGAGAGTCGGAAGAGATCGAGGAAGATGAATGACGTTTGTTCGATAACGGCTCGAGGAATCCAATAGTTTGTAACTCCTGGAAGAGTTGAGATGAATATTTGTCGAAGAGGGAAGTAACCGGCCTAACATTATGAAATATTGCAGTAATATTGTTTGTTTATTTCAAGATTATTGAAACTTCATTAAAAAAAAAAAATCGTCTCTTTAAATATTTTCAAGCCCGGGTGGTGGTTAGAGTGTACAGTGCGCGCGTAACAAAGATTGCATCTCTTGTGATTGTAAACCGAAGGAAAACAAATATATCGTCGAAATCTTGCGACAATTAGTGAAACGTAGCCGTAGATGAAGTAGTGTTCCATTAGCAAGCAGATTAAAGCTGATGTCTGATTAGAATCTTGGTGCAGTTTAAACAACCGGCCACGTGCTTAGATATGCTATAAGCTTGCATCCTTCATTGCTCATCAAACTTAGAAGATTCGGAACCAAAAATAATGATCAACAGTAGGTCACTGAATAGAAGAATAGTTTTATCGAGGAGTAGCGCGATGAAAAGTAGCCACGATATAATTATCATTCAACAAAAGTTATAGCATAGTTGATTTGCAAAATATTCAAAAAATTATAGTGAAGATATATATCGTTTTGTTAGCGGATGTGTCGAAGATTGTCGATAATTAATTTAATGAAGAATACTGATGATGTTATTAATGTTCGACGAGAAAACGGCTTCGATATATTCACTTGAAATATAACAATTACGGAGAGAACGAAGTTTTGAGAAATGGATATATTTGGATTAATTACTTCCATATATCAAAACACATAAAAGCAGCAATGAGTTTGCATTTTAATCAATGATACAAGAGAGTAGCTATTATTAATACCGAGAAAAGCGCACGTGATTTACGTGCATTTATACACATGCATTGCAATTAGCGCGGAAGGGTAAAACAGAATTGATTGTTTGCAGATGTGAAATATTCAAGTTTTTTGTGTCAGTGATTGAGATTTAAACGGCCTACAAAATAATGCGGTAAATGAACAAATAACGTCCGAGCCATTATTCCGCAAAATATCGAACTTTGCATCGAATTACCGGCGACCTATAAAGTCATTAATGCACAGACTTAACGGAAACATAAATTTGTAAAAGTTTGAATTTATCATGCTTTTTCGTGAATCATATTATTGAATTTATGAAAAGCACACGGAATTTATCGATTTCGTACTCGAGTTGAATTTCACACCAGTCATTGATATTTAAAGTACTGTATCCGTCATCCGAAAACATTTTTGACATTGAAATATCGCGAGTTCGATACTTTTTTGACATGGAAATTGTGCGCATAAAGAAAAATTAATAGACTTACGATACATCTGAAAGTAAAGTGTCACAACTACTCTGGAAACAATCAATCGGGGCAATGTTTGGGAGATTGGACACCTAATCGGACGTGTCCTGACGCCGATAAAACCAAATGGGCGAGCCGAAACCCGCCATCTCTCCGCAGCCTAACGGCGGAGTGAAACAAAAACCAACTAGTTTGAACCTTGCACCGGGTCCCGGTTTCTATCGCAATGTGAACGGACGCGCGAGTCTGAATGATCGTCATCTACAGCACGTCACCGCTCTCGTCAGCGGTGGACGCACCGCACGCGTCAACAAGTCCGCCTCACCAAATTCTGCCGCCGCAATCATCAACTCCGAGCCCGGTGGTGGCGGCGGCGGTCCAGCAACTACCATCCAACTACCAGCGTTATCAACAGTACCACCATTATCAACATTATCTGCAGCGTGGCCGTTGTCTGCAGAACTTGAAAATTTGCTGGAACCCCCGCCTCCACCGGCCCCAACACACCCCTCCTCCCCGACTCGAACAAGCTCCGTCAACGAGCATCAGCACCAGAACGAACAGCAGCATAACAATCTACGATCGTCCCCGATCAATCAGCTGCCCACCCGTAGCCCGAGTCACAATGGTCACGGGTTCCCCCTCTACACACCACCTGCCCCGATACCAGCATCCGGCGCAAATAAAATTCGCTCTACACCCAACGGGCTACCACAACCAGCAGCACCGAGGCGTCCTCATAGTATTGCCGCTCCAACCTTCCACGGTATCCAACACTCCCTTGGTCAGCTCGGTGGTAGAACCGTCGCAGCGTCACCATTATCCTCAGCAGCATCAGCACCCGGAGCAGCAACACCGACACCGTGGGGCCCAACTGCTGCACCAAATGCAACCGCATGCGGTATACCAGGAGTGGTACAACGGCGTGCCCATTCGGTCGCCGGTACTCCAGTATCTCTATCCACCAACAGTGGCAACAACAATGGCGGCATCAATGGCGGCCTCAACGGCCAGCAGGAACCAAGGAGTAACGGTCCACCAACCAACGGTGGCGTCGTGGTATCCGCGACTCGCAGCGCTATACCACCCCAGTCTCTATGGAACGGTCAACAACCCATACCTAGGCGGCCTCACAGCATCGCCTCGACACCCGTTACAGCTGCAACAGGCCTACCTCCAGCTACAACAGCAACACCAACAACCATATCAGCGTCCGCTCGCACACCAGGCGAACCTATACAATGGGGTGCATCCGGCTTGGTTTTACATCAACCCATACCTCGCAGGGCGTACGCCTCGACCCTGCCACATCCTCAACCACCCACGCCCACGTCACAAGGGCCCTGTCTAAGTGTACTGACTAATCCGGGTAACTCCAACACCTGGACACCGGGCGCCGCACTTCGACCGAGACCCCACAGCATCGCCACGACACCACAAGGAGCTCCGATGCCACCTGCTTCCCCCTCGGATTCTGGTTATCGATCGTTACCCTCGGCTGCCAGCGACTATCAGATTCTCAAATCGCCGTCTAAGTCTCAGCAGCAAAACCAACAGCAACAACAGAATCAAAATGCTGCGCGACGATCGTCTCTGCCGTCGGCTCAAACCTTACTTCGCACAACCGCACCACGACCCAGCCCTACGTTTCACGGTCTTCCTTTTCGGCCGTTCACGTGTGGCGTTTCACCGAACGGTAATCCGATCTTCCTCGGTTGCACTCATCTCCACAATAGCAATTCCAGCAGTGGAAGTACCGGCACGAGAACTTCCACGCCGGCAACAAGCCCGGCTACGCCGCTCACCACGTCGCAGGCGATACAGCAACTGCTGGCGCAACCGAGAAACGGTTTCAAAATCATGGACGATAAGGTTTCATTGTTCATAGAAATCCTTGACACGCAGGAGAGATTCGCTAAGGTTAGTGTTAATGATATCGATGTTGCATGCTTTGTCGATATTGATTTTCCGCCATCGTAATGGCTGACGAATTTATTTTCAGTCGAAGAAATAATCGTATATCTCTTTTCATCATAGCTGTATTTAAAATAATTGTAACATATATATATATTTTTTTATCGTACTTTTATTACATATTACATTTTATTATTATTATTTTATTACATATTATTATTACCTATATTATTATCTATTGTTGTTGTTTTCGATGAAATGTATTAGAACGTCAGAGTAGATCATGTTTAACAACGATGTAAAAAGAAGAAGAGTTTTGTCGAGAGAAAATTGAATGACGAGCTAATTTTCTCGAGCTATGTAAGAGCTATTTTACCTACTCAATAGTTTATTGTGAATTCGGGAGCGATTTGGCGCCTAAGTCAGTTTGTGGCTTAAATCGATAATACGCTTGGCGATGAGAAAGGATTCTATCTTAGGATATCTCAATAGAAGGTCATACATAAATTTGGGATCTGAAAAATATATGTGATGCGAGACGCTTCGCGCTTCTCTCGCACTTTACTTCCATAGACGATCGATCGAAAAACACTGTACACAAGCAGAGATAGACAGGCGAGCTATAGTCCAGACCGCAACTTGGCGTACTACAGCAACTTTATGGTTTGCCGCCGCCATCTTGCAATATTATTTATATGCAAACGCGTAAAGGGGTGGAAGGGCACATCGTTCGCGCGAATATCGGGAGTTTCAGATCCGATTTACCGCCACTTCCGGTGCGACGAATGTGTATGCGCGCGCATCCTGCATAATGCATGGGAGATAGGGACGTTAACGCGAAAACTCCATTCGCGGCGGAGATGGGCGTCACTTGCGAAATGACCGCTGCAAATTTTTTCAAGCAAAATGTGCTGTAACAAGTTTGCCTTGCTGACTTTTTTTTAGATGAGTTGACGAGGAACTTGTTCTTTACATTGCAGTTACGATGACGAGATTGAAAAAAATTTGAGAAATTTTTTATAGAAATGAGACATGCGGTATATTGCAATTTCAATTTTAAATGCATAAATTTTTGTTAGAGATACTGTTTGTTGAATAGCTATCTGTTTTAGTTCTGTAGAGAGGGTGGTGTTATTTTCACAGCGGCTCACGAACGGTGTCGTGCGAACTATTTTGTAGTAAATTGCTGCTGCAGAGGAGAGTTCTGAGAAATTATTCTGTGGTTATTCGGTTAATTCCTGAAATGCTTTCGTGACATTTTTCAGGAAAAAGAAAGTGGTGCAATTTTCATTTTGTAGGTATATTCTCTTTTACCGCTCGCTGAGTTTTAATTTGCGCGTAATTGTTTTCAATTTATGTGTGTGTTTGGCTATTCTCCGCACGCAAATAAGAATGAGCGTTTCTCTTGTCTTGGAAAATGCATTTTATGTATCATCGATTTGCATGGAAAAATTTCGCGATTTATCTTGTAGCTTCAATTTTTCGCGTCGTTCCGATGGGGCGTTTTGATGGAGAACGTTTTTTGCCGAAAGTAACGGGTATGCGGCTAGGGATTAAATTCCGCGGGAATTGATGGCAGCGCCAAGATTAAACTACGACCTCCGGTAATTCCAAGAGATTCCTCTCATTCAACCGCCCATTTCCACCCTTTTCCTTCCGAGTGCTTGCACCGCTGTTTGCAAGTCGTTTCAAAGGACACACGCCGCGTCATTATACGTACAGCTTCCCCCAACCCTCTCGACTCTATGTCTCTCTCGACTTTATGTTGACGACGACGCGGTCCGGGTAGTGGAGGGATGTCGGATGCGGAAGAGCGATCTTCTCGGTAGTTTCCTACTTTCTCTCCTCTCCTCTCCTATCCTAACATCGACGTCCGCACGATACACACGGACGCACGTTCTGAATTCACGTTGCTTATCCAATGGCATATTAGTTTCCAAGTCGACGAGGCTGCTTAATTGGAGTCTTAATATCGTGTGCTTCAAAGCGCGGGCAGATGAACGTTGAGCTCATCGTGCAAGAAACATCAATTGCGGCGGCACGACTAGGTATATAGACAACTATCTACGACTACTATCTCGACGATGAATGTAAATGGGATCTGCTACTTCGAGCACTCGCGACGAGTAGTGAGTTTTTGGTCGGGGTTTCGCTTAACGTCTCTTAATGAATGAATGAACGATGACGTTGTGGTAGACCATGAACTCGAGGCGCGTGATTAGTAACCGCAAGACGACGTTTGCCGGCTTCCGCGCGAAAACGTCTCATTGTTATCTGTGCTCAGATAGCTGTGCTCAGATGATAATTTGTCCACATAGTCGCAAATTAGTATATTTTTAGAAACGACGTAACTTCAGTAGTTGTGATATTTTGTCCATGATAATTTAATTTCAAGATTCAGTTGTGTTGGAAAAAACAATAGAAATTTACCATTTTATAATTTTGTCGTAGAATTTACTTTTGAGTTTTTAATAATATTCTTTAATATTCATCCAGATGTATTTGCATTTTCTCTTGTTTAACGCATTCCGCCAATTTAGATTTTCCGTAATTGGCACGAAAATTTTTATACAGCACGATCGAACGCGCTAATAATATCTTATCGGAATTACGTTCACCGTGTAATTGAAAATTCTACGAAAATTTCTATCCAAGCCGCAGCTAACGCAAGTCAAAAAGCGAGGCTTTACTTACTTCTTTTTCTTGCGGCTTACGCGACAGTTTATTATAGACAGTTTATTATAAACTTTTTTGTAATCACAAAACGTGGACTTTTTTTTTTTTAGTCACGGTCTAAATGAAGCAATAAGAGAGATATTTTCAGATGATGTTTTCAGTGTTGAAAAAGATTGGAAGGAAAGCTTTGAGTTGGTCAAAAAATATTGCTCAGAGAATATTATTCAGAGGAGTAAACTGAGCAATATCATATTTCTGTTTCATTTAACAACAAAGTCTGATAGAAAATGATATTATTTCACTTATATTTCGAGCATTATATCATTTTGATAAGAGAGATATAACAAAGGTGAATTTTTCGTGATATTGCTTGCAAACTCGTTATTTTAGATTTAAAAAAACGTGGCGACGGAGGATTTACGTTTGTTGGGAAGTCAAAGCAATTTAACTCGCAAAAGTAGCGCTAAAAATTGAAGATGAACTGTCTTGAAATACTTTCGTTGTTATGCATTTCTGTATCTAAATATGTATATATCTCGGACGTAGCTAGATTAACGGGGCAGCTAGCGAAATGGCGAAAAACTTCACAAACACACTCAAGAACGCACCATAACTTTCGCGAAAATGAGTTTTTAAGTTAGAAATGTTTCATCACGACACTTTTTTGTGCGAATGCTATTTTTTTTTTCTTCATGTATTTTTGCGCGACTTTGGATGGTCGAAAATTCAACAACTCTTAGAGAATAATGCAGTAAAAATCGAGCATAAAAGTTTTCATGACGTAATTTTATAATAATTACTTAATTTTTCTATAATCATATTACTCTTTCATTTTTTTAATGAACGTTACAAAGTCAACATCGACAGTTTCTAGATGCTTACTTTAAGATTGAAAAAATTAGATTATCATTCTCGAATCAATATGCGGATTTGATTTGCCTAGTACGAATTATAGATGGCAGCGAGAAGAATGTGACGTTTAAGGAAATGTTTTCTAGAAAATGAAAATGAGCAGTCTCATGACCAGCTGATATATCTTTCATCTAAGTGTAGCTTTGCGAGAATACACAGCGGAAAATATCAGACTATGTTTAAAAATTTTTTGGCTAATCTCAAAACTTTGCTTTCATAAAAATATCGAAAAACGCCACATATGATTTTAAGTTCAAAATATTAAAAACAACGCGCTAAAAGTCAATATTTTGTTGCGTTTTTAATAATATTTGTGCTAAAGTCTGTTTAAATTATTGTCGAGCGTAATTTTGTGCATGCAAATAATTTAGATTTTATTTCACTTATCTTTTTTAAAATTTAATGCAGCAAAAAGTTTCTCGTCTGTTTTTCTTCGACATGACTTCGCTCTGCTTGCGATCGAATCATTTACCGAACGAATCATTTACTACGCCGGGGGAGCAAACTTCGTCGCAGCTTCGCTCCCAGCGCGTAAATATCGCCGCTTTTCAATCTCGCAGAAAGACCCGATACGTGGCACGATCGTCCGGCTTGCTCTATTCTCGCTGTATACTGCGAATTTTCCGGTAATGGAAACGTTGCAAACGTTGGATGCGACGACTGGAAGATATTGAAGAAGGAGAAAGAGAGCGTAGCATATTTTACTCGCGCGTATCCAGACACTTCATTCGTAAACTAAACCAATATACTTGCTAAACTCGAACGGAAGTAAGAAAGGAAGGAAGGAAGGAAGGAAGGAACTGACAACAGCCTATATTCCACGGTATTCTCCGTCGCTGCGCGTCGCTTCGACGGACCATTCTGCAAGCCCAGGTCGCCCAACACAATAGATTCCATCCCGGAGGAGCGTCGAGCTCGAGACAACTTCTTAAAGCCGCGCCGTGACGTCCAAACTTCGGACACATTTTACCCCGGGCCGGTCCCATTAGCGTAAACTTCCAACGGCGTGCGACACTATATCATTACGATGTTACTGCCAACGGGGACTTCAGTTCGTTTCACGCGAGAAGGACCGTTGCGATAAATCCATCTTACCGCACGGGTACGCGGTGCCGTGCTTAAATCTTAGCTCAAGTCACTCTGTTTAGTCTTCCTTCTCTCTGTGCTCACGCTACGTTATTTTTCAAGAACGGATGAGAGAAGCGGGTTCTTGGGAGTTTTCCAAAAATACTTTTTCTTCTGTTCTTCAACGCCGGTAACCGAAAGAAATTGTTTCAAGATTCTTGCGCGCAAATTGTGTAAAGAAAAAATTATTTCACGTTATCGTCACGCATATAATTGTATTAATTTTATATCTCGCTGTGTTTTGAAAATACGATTTAATTACGAGTGTTATTTTATTGATGCTGTGAAAAAACGATCGATTGTATTTTTGGCGGCAACAATGACGTTTGCTCGGATCTGATCTTTGCAGTATCATGAGAAATGTAGGACAGGTACGAATCGATGGCTATTTTCAACTTCATTATCGACATTGTCTCAATGTCTCGATAGCTCTTTAGAGCCCTTCCGGCCACTTTAAGCTTTGTTATCGAATATTCGTGAAAAATACCAACGGCCATTGTAATATTTATGCCGGAGAGTGGCAAAGACGCGGCAGGTGCCGCGTAAACTGACATCTCAAAAGAAAACATCCGCCCGTATTACGAGGGCCTTCATGAATTTTATCCGCTCGTAAAACAATTACGCGAGCTCGGTGCTTCGCTTTAATTCTCGTCCATTGTCGCCGGGAGTCGAGTGAAAAATAAAAGCGCTTTTCCCATCCCCATTTTTTTATCTTTGTTAACTCGTTATGTACCGCTTTTCTTCTCCGCTGACTAACTTGTGATATAAACGACGCGTGTGCTTGAGTGACGTGTCTCCTCCGCGTATCTCTTCTTCTCAATTTGTAATATTTATGTACTCTGTGTCTTTGTACATGTACAATACATATATATATAAGAACGTTTTATAAAAGAATTTAACTCAATTGTGTTGCTCTGTAAACTTATAAAACGACAATTAAAGTTTATAACTTCTATACCGCCGATAGCTTTCTAACGTCTAATAGATCCTCAACGTTTGATCTAGATTGTAACCGTTCCTCGTCCGCCGTCGTCTCGTTGTCTCTCTCCCTCTCTCTCTCTCTTTCGTGCTACTGTTCAATACAGTCCCTACTTTATCTACGCGTGTCCGCGAGGATAACTAAGTGAGGGAATATTTTCCTTACATATATATACACACACATATATATACACACAAGTTTAGAAATTAATTTCTGCGGTGAGATACGCAGCTATTGTTAATTTATACGTCTCTGTTCGCGGAAAGTGGGAAACACTTCTCCCGCATTTATGAATATGCTTGTGGATTATCGCAGTACGCTCAATATTGGATTATCACCGTTGCAGTACTACGTTCCTGCGTTACCAGCAAATAATCGCTTTACGTCCGCCAGAATGTTCCGCAGATTTTATAACGGATTATTGTAATTAATGCCATTACACCGTAACAGTTTGAAACTTCGTACAGCAACATAACACCGCAGCTGTCTCTCACCTATACCAGCTGCGCTTTACTGATGCGACAAACTTTGTTTCTTCTTCTCTCTTTTTTTTCTTTATTTTGTTTTTTTTATTTTGGAAAAAAAGAAACTGGCGCGGTTTCCGTCAAACTTTATTGGATCTTGACAAACACTACAATCACGTCGAATTAAAAGTAATCAGCCTTGTACCTTTCTGTATATTAACGGCAATTAATGTCTGCGGAAAAATTACAATTTGCCACGAGATAGTTTCTATTTCGTCAAAATGATTCAACAAATGGACGATTATTTGAGATACAATTTTTTGCCGCGTCGTGAACAAACGCGTGGAACCTCGTAAATCCCGGCGCGGCGGAGGCGCGGCGGCACGTGGCGCGAAGTCGGGCGAATCCGGCCGTAAAATTCGGCAAATCACGTGGATATTGCGACCATCGTCGTTCGGCAAAGTCAGTCGCTATTTTGCGGATTTTGTTCGCTCGTAAAGTGATTATGCGAAACGTAGTCGCGCGTATTACCGCGCGCTGCGCGAAGAGAACGCTTTAATTTGGTGGCATTGTTGGGCCCGGGAAGTCGGGCGAAAATTAAAAGCTTATCTCGCGCACGGACCTTCCTCCCGCTCAACGGCGCGCTCGTCGTTGTAGTCTCGCATTGTCTACCGCCGGAATTATTATCAACAGCGTCGGTGTACACGCCGGCGACGACGTTGCAGATAGTAATTGTTTCAACGTTGATTCCGCCCCATTGTTTGCTCGTCAAATCCTTTCTTCGTCAGACCAGACCTTCTTTGCCCCGCTGCTGTCGTAGTGTCTTCGTTAACATTGTTATTAAAAGGGAAAACCGACTCTAGATTGCATTGTCTTGCATTATTTTTTCGCGTCGGTTTGCGTTTTAACAAAAATTCTCTTAACGGCTGTACAATTTTTTGTTTTGTTTTGTTTTCTTTTTTTTTCATTCTGAAACCGAGAACGCTTAAGTGAGAGAATAAATTTTCTCTTTTCTCAGTGACGATGTGGTTTATTAGAAAATCCGACTCATATTGCATAATTACCTTAACTCTCGAGTACGGAGGTGAAATCCCAAGATGAGGAGTTAAAACTGAATCATTTAAGCAGATTTACAGCTGGAAATTATGTCTAAAACATTCGCAAAACGTTTCCAACGTAAAAAGGTAAAAAAACATCGACCGGGAATGAAAAAGTACATGTGCATTATATCATGTACCTAATCTTCATTGCCACATTAAAGCCGGGTGTAGATTAAAAGTAAAGAAACTACTTAAAGAAAAAAAAAACAAACTTGCTATTGCTAATAATTAAAGAATACATATAACATTGACAGAATACATATGATTTATTCGTAATGCCGCTGCAGATTTTGTGTTCTCTCTCTCTCTCTCTCTCTTTGTATATGTGTGTGTGTATGTATATATTGAATGTGTGTGTGTAAGAGAGAGAGAGAGAGAGGAGTTTTATGCAGTTTCCATTCCATTCAATAATTCAGAAGCATTTACGCGGCAACAAGCTGTACGTTATGCTCGGGATGCTTGATATAATGGCTGTCCCTTTTCACTGAAACTACCGCTGTCGAAATGAAACGAGCTTGCGAGAAGAAGTCTGGTGGCAATGTAGGTAGGATTATTTAGAAACTCGCGCAACGATGTAATGTGTGTGTTGTGTTGCACGAGGCGCACATGTCTCACAATGACGATGTCCACCTCGCAACCGAACAGCGTTGATAAATTACGGTATATTAATTACAGGACGTCTCTGATAGGTGCATAAAGTAACAAGATTACGACCGCGTACGTGCAGCGCACACGCGTCTACATACGCGCGTGCACGCGCGCTTCGGGATTGGTGAATTTGCACGCGCGTTGGAGAAGAGCCGGGGACGTTTGGCCCCGTGTGTCGTTACCGGCGTGCGAAGGATCTGTTTAATATGAATTGCGTATTAATAACGAAACTAACTAGGCGCGAGAGCGCCGCCGGTTATTATTATTTATCAGAGTGATTAATTTCAGCCGCTGTGTTGCGGCGAGCCGCACCTGCGCCACTGGCTGCATGTCGCATATCGCGTTGGAAAGCTGGATTTAGTTTAGGCCGCATTTAGGCGCCAAAAACAGATCGCGTGGCCTCGCAGATAATTCTCGTTGCATCGATGATTTTCCACGTTGCATCGCGATGTTTTCGTCGCATTTTTTTTCCTTAGTAATTTTGATCATTTGTTAACTGTATTACTTATATTATTTATTAATGACTTTTAGCAGCGATAAAAAGACGCTTTAAAGTTAGACGAAGATGCCGAGAAAACATTAATGTTTTGTATATACATACGTAATTGTATAATTATTTGTACTACTAAAATCGATATGTAACACTTTAGCGAATCCCGTTCCTCGCTCGTGAAACTGATGACAGTGAACTGAATCTTACGTGAGTTGTCGCATTTTTCTATTTTTTATACGAATAAAAAAATTATTTTTCTGCGTATTTACAGCATATATGCGTGTACGAGAATTGACGAATGAGATTTCTCTTGTTTTTTTTTTTTTTGTTTTTTAAATCTCGTACGCGCACGTTGTCGCATATGTGTTGACGTGTCTCTCGTTGCTGAATGATAGTTTAGCAACGGGATGTCCGGTGTTTACAATTACGCTCGACGTGCCTCGCACAGTTGTGATATGATTAATTTTTGTAACAAAAAAAAGAGAGAAAGGAAAAAAAAATACATTCCGCCAGCATCAAACGCTCGTTGTGCTGTAATATTTATTGTCTGAAAACATCTCTCACAATTGTCCCAGGTACGCTCGATATAATCTCTACACGCACCAGTATATTAAAACGGGTAAGAGCTTTCTCAAGCTTTTAATTTTAAATCTTGAATAAACTTTTTTCGGACATGTATGCGTTGAGTTTTTTTTTCAATATTAATTCCAAACCTACAATTAATATCAGAATTTTATCATATGCTTAAAAAAGAAGCTGTTTTTCCCGTTATGATATATTTTCTTTAATTAGCAGTCGGTATTTCCAGAATTTATGTGTGCGATGCTCTTCCACGCTCCTCCGTATACAAATCCACTGTATCCCTCCTATATTTTTGCATACAGTTAATTCCTGAATGCACAAATTACGGTCCGTTGGCGATCCGATAGTAAGATTGCTTGGTTTTTATTGTAAACTTTCATTCGTTAAGAATAACACAGGCGAAACGGTCCGCGGTTCCCTTAAATAACGGTTATCAGTGGGATTAATGGCGCAGCGCTATCGTTTTTCCGGTATTCCCGATAATAGGTGGAACGCGCACTGGCCGAGCACACGCGGCGTAGCGAAATTATCGATACACAGAGAGAGAGTCGCCCAGTGTATGGAAGTTATGAGTTAGTGCATAAAGCAGCGCATATTTTATCCGAAAGAATCGATACGGCCCGAGTTCTTGCCGCCTGTAGAAATGCCGACTCGCGAATATCGCGAAACTCGGTTTTGCCGACAAAATTTCAGCAATGGTAATTACGTGCGCGAGTAATTCAATATTCACTTTCGTTCGCGTTCTATTTTCCACTTATCCGCGAGATACGTCGCAACATCCCGTCAGAGAATTGAGGTGTATTATATAATGACATATTTACAACAGAATCACATGCGGAACCCGGAGCACAGCCGCGTTTCGTTCCTTTTGCAACGGAAATACCGCGCTATGAAAGAAGAGAGAAGAAAAAGAATTGCATTGCGAATCCGTTAAGGGATGAAATGGAAGGAAATGAGAGCTACGGATTCGTGAATTATACGTATAACTGCGCTGGATGAAAATCATCCATTGTAGCAAACTTTATAAGGCAACGAAAAAGCTGCACTTATTAAATTGAGAGGCGTTTGTAATACATTGGCTTTGGTCTAACTTTGTTGAAAACGAGACACTAATTGGTCAACCACATTTACGTGGGACACTAGTGAAGTTCGGTTTGTTTGTGACCGCATTTCCAACATGCGCGTGTATAACAACAGCATTTCTGACGAGTAAATTAATTAGCAATGTTGTTCTTTCTTTTAGAAGCGCGCGTTTTATAATTAATATAGCAATAAATAATAAAATAGTCATATTTATTACTGAATGCGATTAATGAATCATATTAATTTTCGGAATAACTGTCTGACAAATAATTGCGTTTTTAATTAATCAAGCCGTAATTAATGTGACAAAAATAAATTATGCGAGAGAAAATTTATTTTATTCGTCGTAAAATAAATTATTATTTAACGACAAGCATCTTTCAAAATAATAATAGAACCTATCGAGTTAAGAGAATTTGTATAGAATTTTTAGCGCATTGCTCGTAATATAATTATCAATTCTAATTGATTGCGAAGGTGCAGATTCGTATCTTTGATATTCGAAAATTTATTAAGTTCCGTGATAGCTTGATCGAGTGGTTTCGACGCGAGATTTCCCGTGGGGGATGCAATCAATTTAATGAAATAATTTCAGCGTGGATAATATTAATTTCTCGCAGTGTGACGCGCTCATCGATTAAGACTAAATTATGTGTCTCTTTCGCAAGTAATTCAGACTTTAGGATACAACTGCAAAATCAGCTGACGAATAGCGCCCGCGGGAAATTAGAGCCAATTGCACTAGCGAGACTGCTCGTGTGTGTTTTAAACACATCGACGAATGCGTGTGTTTTGCACAAGAAATATCACCATATACGTGGGCGGCCAATAAACAATAATTTTTTTCACTTAGAATATGCGCGGAAATTTTTGTCGACCGTAATAATAAATTTACATCCTCGCCACGTCTGACTTCAATACGGTTTTACTACTGCGTTGCACATCTCTCCGCGTGGTAATTTTGAAGATTGTCGCTCGACGAATGCTCGGAAATTGCATTCCGGTATTAGTAATTTTTGCGAGCTGACGTTACCGTATGTGACAGACGCCACATCGGTCGGTTGATATTGGTCGATACGACCGCGACGAAGACCTACCGATGAACGCGTCATGCCAATACGATTTGGATACTGCGGACGTCTAGCCGGCACGTACGAGAAAATTTCGTTCGCCGCGCGTGTCACGACCAACTGGTACGAGACAACCCCATTACCATGCGCTCTTCGCGCTATCGCGTATCGATATGCAGGTATTTTATCGTATTCCTACAGTGTCGTCGAAAGATGGCAAATAGTATCGTCGCATTCTTCATGTTTGACTCGCATTGCTTTCGCGGAACAAGCTATATCTCTCAACTCTTTTTGCTTCTTTTTTTTAATACAATATACGCGCGCGAATCGTGCGCTCGGCAATTTAGGTTTTGTTCGATGTAATTTCTGCGTCAAAAGAAACGAACGGTTTATGCTGCGCTCGGAGAGAGAGAGAGAAAATATTTCGTAATCAGTGATGTAAAAAGAAGGTAAACGAGCGATATTTCTGTCGCGCGTTAAAATGCCGTTTGAAATCGAAATGAAGCGCAACACGTTTTATCCCCCGCGCGATAAACTGTGAAAATGTTAATGTTCACGGGAAAATTTTCGACGCTGGCGCGCGGACCATAAATTGTATTAATACCCGTTGAAAGCTAAGTAACGTGATGCTCTATGTACTTCGCTGCGAAGCGATGTTCTCTCACATACACACACACACACACACACGTTCACTTATTCACTCACTTTTTCTTTTTCTCTCTTTTTTTTTCTCTCTCTCTCTTTCTACTTTCTGCACACTCGGGATACATACATTAAAGATAAGGTAGTCAAAGGAGACCATGATGTTATTTTTCTTTTTCCTGTACTAACTACCGCAAGCTGTTTTTGTTACTAGATACAAGTATTTCTTTTCTCTCTGTATCTATAATTATACAGCGTAACTTTAGTAATAACTGTGGTGTGCTAGTTTCCACAACGATACAGCGGTATTATTCCACAGTAATTCCGAAATTTTGCAATAACAAAGCTAATTAAATCAACATATTTTCATCGCCGTGCTTGATGCGAGTGTTAACGGCGATAATAAACAACTCAAATAAATTGATATCCTTTTCCGGGAAAAATATTTATTTTCATACGAAATATTTATTTCTAAATATGTGATGCGATATTTTAAATAATAATAGAATAATAATAATAATAACTCTATTGTGCACACACAAAATAAAATACAAGAGTAGCGGTTTATAACAAATTAAAAAAAAAAAAAAAAAGAACATAACAGTGACAAATTGCAACAACAATAATTGCTACAATACCAAATATGTGGCTTTCCTAAAATTGTTTATTATTCGCACGAGTTTCTCTTTACAATCTGTAATTATAATGTTGTTTTATTGTAATATCATCATGTAAAATCGCATGTTATGGAAATTTCTGATGAAGCTTAATCTTAGATACGCTCCGATCGTGTTTAATAGACGAGTAAGTGAATGTGGTGGACGAACTGCAGGAGTTAAGTAGGATAGAACACCGCTGCCAGTTACGAGAAGGACTAGGAAGGACTACGAGAGAGTGGCAACCCCGGTCTCTAAGTAGTTCTGATAGGATTTACCTCCTCTCTCTCTCTCTCTCTCTCGTTCTCTCGAAGCGCAGTCACGGCATCTGCTTTCGGTCCACCTGCCTTCTCGAGGAGGATCGGTACCTTCTTGTGGGATCGGAGCCTCGTAAATCAGTAATCAGAATTCCCGGGAGCTTCTCCAGGGAAGCAGTGCATTCACCACAGCCGGTTGCTCAAGGATGAAGATAAAAGACGATGTCTGTCGGACACGCGCCGATGCTGAAAATACATCGACGCTCCGTCTTTTTTTTTTTTTAGGTTTTAATCTACTCTCTCTCTCTTTCTCTCTCTTTCTTCTTCTTGACTCGACTTTATGTAAGACACGAGATTTTTAATTGCATCTCTGCGACAAGATTCGCAGTCGCGCGGAAGGTAAATAATTCGATCATTCTGACAAATAGCTGGCGCTATCGCGAGCGCGTATTTGCACGAAGTCGCTTGGGAACGTTTTAAATTTTATCGCTATAACTAGTGTCCGTAATTATTACGCTTTTAACTGTAATTCCGCGCGGTTTACTGCAACGTAATTACGATGCATTATGGATAGTCTCATTAGCTCTGCATTATTTTGAAACGTTGCAATACTTGATGCGTCATGCCAAATGACGCATTTCTCTGTGTAACATCGGAAGCGATATATAGTTTTACTTTTTTTGTTTAAATCTATATACGCGCGCTTTCTCTTCTTATACACGCGGGAGATATGCGGATTCCCTCCCCTCTGCCCCCATAAGCATTACAAATATCACTCGTCTGTAACGAGTTCTCAACCTCGCACTGAGATTTCCCCCAAATTCCCCAGAGTGCGCGCGAACTTCTCGAGCGTGTCATGACGCACGTTGAAGTTTCGTATAGCCTCGAAGCGTAACCCATCATGAGCTTTCCAGAGGTTTACATCCACCTCTTATTTGGAAATTGCTCTACTCGTTATTCACGATTACTTGCGCTAATCTCGTTAACCACGTGGCGACGAATATATTATATTAATTGCATCGTGACACGGAAAATTTAATCTGATATCTCTGACGCTTATGCGTTCCATCCATCTGCATAATGCAATAAATTTAGCAAGTTTGCTCTCTGAAAGCACGCGACTGCGTGCCAAAATTCATTCCTGTGTTTCTAAATTTCGTCATTTTAAAAAGATGCAACGAATGTGCATCTAATTTTCATGTTGCACTTGATTCTTCTCATAATATTTTGTCGTAGAATAACAGAGCTTGCGCGTATATGACGATACTAGTCATGTGTTATTCTTGAAATCTCGCACCTAAAATGTTACAAACATTACGTAAGGTTAACGAGCTCTCACCTTCTGCCAAGTTTTGCTTGAAATTCTCAACAAGTTAGAACTTTGAGAAGGCGGACTTCTCACAAAGTTCCATACTTTACCGACGTGTAGCGGAGTTTTCGACACTACCGTGATTCTGATTGTTTGTTTTATATTATGCATCTCTCTCTTTACGTTTTATTATCGTCTCGCGATTGTTAACAATCGCATTTGCAAGTGATGCCGTGTATTTCTACGGCACAATGAAAAAACCAGCAATTTTTTGTGTGAGTGAAATTAATATTGTCGCAATTTTAAAACTTTTTTGATCTTATCTCTAGTTAATTAGAAAGTTTCGCATTTCTCTTTATCACATTTCACTTATTCTCAACGTATTCTCGTTACACTCCGACGTAGCAATTTGCTCGAAGATTGAGACACGTGTGAAGTAAGCTGTCGAGCAGTTTTAGTTTTTACCGCGCGGCGTTTTCGCTCTTCTCTCGATGTCGCAACTTAATGCGGAGAAAAATGCTTCGTTACAGCCGCGCGACGCTTTGCAGTAAATCACTCCGTAAATGTTACTGTAAATATCACTCGAGCTTAACGAGCTCCCTCCGCAAGATTCGTTTGAAATTCCCAAAGGGCTCGAACTTCAGAGGCGTGTCGTGACGGGTGGCGAAGTTGGTACTTTGAAACGAAGCCGGCGGATGGTCTGGGCTTTCAAGGCTTAGAAATTATACGTTGCATCGTCCTGCCATCGAGAATTCCCGGAATTAATTCGTCCATGTGATAATGTGCAGTTTTTACCTGTTCTTTTTTTTTTTTTTCTGCGGTTAGACGAACCGTATCTCTTCTACG
Source organism: Pseudomyrmex pallidus (assembly GCA_014825455.1). Taxonomy (NCBI): domain Eukaryota; kingdom Metazoa; phylum Arthropoda; class Insecta; order Hymenoptera; family Formicidae; genus Pseudomyrmex; species Pseudomyrmex pallidus. The sequence goes on along the minus strand of QVNV01013735.1, from coordinate 53,848 downwards.
CTCACTTCCTCTTTTGTTCGTCCTTTCTTTCATGCCTTCTATCTCTTTTTCTCTTTTTCTTTTTCTCTTTTCTCTCTCTCTTTTTACTCTCTTTACTCTGCTTTATACTTCTCGTTTTATACATCCACAAATATCTCTGATAACTCGCAATCGTCTGCGCTCCGCTCTCTACGCTCGATGACTGCACTTACGGTTAAAAATAATTGCAACATGTGTGCCGTCTTCGTTCGTCCTTTATTCGGGTGCTCGAGATTGAATATTCTGGTATGTCTATCAAGAGTTCGGCGAAAATCACGCTACCAGCAACTCGCCAACTACCGATAACTTCGGTAACTTCGATCATTGTTTCAGCATGTTGTAACAATAAATCATTACGCTGCATTCTCTTGACATAATAACAGTCTTGACATATTTGGCAGGACTTTTGTCATTACAATCGTAATTATCGGCATGTACTTTTGCGGATTTATCAAAGCCGCAATGACCCAGTGAGATTTGTTCCAATTGTTGAAGTCAGTTTGCAATAATGGTAATAATTCTTTTTCCTTTTTATGGCAAAACAATAACAAATTAATCAGTTTGTCGAAGGAGAAGAGTGTCAACCATCACATTACGGTAAACTTTCCACGTCTTTCTAATTGAATTACAACTGACACGTGGCTTTAATGTTGAAATATTTTCCTCGCGTACTAAAACGAGAGATATTTTTGCACGTCGTCAAGCGTGTTTATTAATGAGATCATAACACGATAGTTTTCTAAAAAATTTCGTATCAGGTTGTACGTTCTACGGGATTCATTTATTATTCATACACATTACTCTTGATTGCAGGGTTGCGATGAATATTGTACACTTATTAGCGCGTTTCCATAAAAGCACACGGGCGCACGGTTCTCCGGCATGACTATCTAAATATGATATAGCCAGGCTGCAAAGTGCGATCTTGGTTGTTCTTTCATTTTCTGCGCAAATTTATAATCACATTATTCAACGCTAATTAAGAAAATATTGCGAAACTGCTGCGGCTCCGCTTGGGAATAAAAAGAATTCGGAAGACGGAACATCCGGGAGACAATTTTTAACGAAAAATACATTTCTTAATGAACACGACTTATACATTTTAATTTTTAACGAAATACATCTGTCGAAAAAAATATCTATCTGAAATCTAAAATATCTATCTGAAATTTCGCGCGTCGCGTTAGAGGTTCAGTTTAATTGACAACAACTTGTTATCTCATCGCACTGTTTTATCACTCGTTAGAAAGTTGATATTTTTCGAATATTCTTTAATGTTGTGTCTAAGGTGTCAGGAATATTTTTCTCGTCGTTAATGGCCTATTAGTAACAAACGTTATGGACAAGGGAGATCGTTACGAACAGTGTTTCTTTTCAGAGAGTGCTGATGCATTTTCAAGAAATAATAGTCACGTAAATCTTGGATGGGTAACATTGCGTCTGAATTCTCGCCAGAGCAACGAAACAGAGTTACTACTGTGTATATATCGATAGACAGTAAAAAAATAAAGTGTTAATTTAAATCTGAGTAACTTCCTGAGACATGTAAAAAATATTAAAGTAACTCATTTGTCATGTGTTCCTTATTGATAAACTAGTAATGTCAATAATCGACACTTTACACTTATAAAATAAAGAACATACTTTTTGAAGTACGTTTATATTTGTTACTTTGACTTTAAGTGTAATGTAAAAATAAAATAACATATAAAATAATTAAAAACATAGAAGAATAGTTACAATAAGACTCGTAAGAAATGTATTTAAAAAAATACTTCTTTGTTTTATAAATGTAAAGCGTCACGATTACTTAATATTACTAGTTTGTCAATAAGTAACACATGACGAGTGAGTTACTTTAACATTTTTTTACATGTTGCAGGAGATCCCACTTGGATTAAAATTAACATTTTATTTTTTATTGTGTATATATTCTTTAAATAAAAAAAAATGTTATATAAATGTATATTATTATTTTGCATATTTACGTACGCGATAAACTAGATTAATCAATGTATAGATGTTTTTCTTTTCAATATTTACAAATTTATTAAGTTAGTCAAAATAAATTTAAACACTTGGAAAAGTTCAGTTTTGCAAAAAAAAAATCTTAATGTGTCGTATATAGTTACACGCTTTTACTGAAAATATCTGAGAAAGCTTTTCGAAATGTAATGTTCAAACATTACTTAGCGGTTCTCGCTTAATCGTAAGATAATACGCCGAGAAGTTTATCCTTCAACACTCTGTTGAAACCGCGCCTTCGTCCAGGGTTGTGTAGTGGTAGCTGCGATCGCGGTAGTCAGGTGCATTAGAGGGTCCTTAAAGTGTCTTTCGCAGTTACCGGGTTAGCCAGCGAGGCGGAGCACGAATGGGTACTAAATCGTCAAGTTTCTCTGTAATTACAATCGCCTCCGCCGTAAATGTATTGTCGGAGTTTCTTCGTGAGCGTGAACTCGCGCGATTCGATTACGACGAGATATTTTCAGACTGAAAGTCACAGCTAATTCGTTACCTCATTGACTTCCTTCTCGGATTGGCAGATGGAGAGAAGTGTGTGTATTATATATATAGAAAGAGAAAGAGAGAAAAGACGGAGAGAGAGAGAGAGAAGAGAGAACATCGGAATCGAAGCCGTGTGCGGTTCATTTAATTAACGAGAGATTAGCTCGGTCGCATTTCCGTGGACCGCCGGCGCTCTTCTCGCCATGTATATACACGTAGCGCCATTGGCACGGCAAGTTAGACACTCGATGGTAAATCTGCATTTCCGTCTTCGAAGTTTCGAGGGGACACAGTGAGTGAGCATAGAGTCGAGCGAGGAGAGAAGCCGAAGAGAAGCGGGGTGTGTCGCGAGGAAGAGTCGGACGGAGAAAGACGGAAGATAGGAGGGTGGTGGAGAATAATGTGGTCTCGTTGCCGGCGTCGCGTCGCGTCGCGTAATACTTGCCGAACAATCGGTACCGAATGCGCGACGACCGAGTGGTCGTTCGGCGCTCGGGATTCTCGGGGTCCCGTGAAAATGGCGGATCGCCTACCGGAGCTTGGCGAGAGAACTGCGAAGTTAACCGAACTGTTCTATTGCCGTTGCTTATCCGCCGGCGATCTTAGACTCTCGAATTGCATTATCTCACGCCGACAATACTATCGGCCCGCGGTTGTTAGATTAATTTAATCGTCGCTACTTCATAACACCTCGCGAGCTAGGAAATTGCGACGGTACCAGCGAGCCGTATAGAACTCTTCTCTCTCTCTCTCTCTCTCTCTCTCTCTCTCTCTCTCTCTCTCTCGAGGGAGGAGACAGGAAAATGCCTCGCTCTAATGGCTCTCTCAATTATTCCAACAAGACTATCAGGAAGGAGGCGAGTTTTCGCGCGCGCTTTAGATTTCAATTTTATTTTAATCCGATGTGCGCGAACCCAGTCGATTTTGCTCGACTGGATTCGCGAAAGTTTCCAACTCCAGTGAACGACAAGGGGTGCATCGTTGGAGATTCTTAAGCGCGAGATTCGCTAATTCAACGAGACGCTTTAAGTCGAGTTAACTTCGCGTCTAATTTTTCGTCGAGATACGCTTCTGTGACCGATCCAGATTTCTTTCCGATTTCAATTGCTAATTTCAAGGGAAAGGCGTGCTTTATTTAGAACAAAATTCACAATTCTTGTGTGGTCGTAATAATTAATCGTAAGAAGAGTAAAACATCAAACGTTGATGAACTTCAAATGTTTTTGTTCAATTCAACGGTTTTATTACAAAAGTCTCATTTTGTAATAAAACAATAAATTTATGCGTTTTAAAGAAGCCTAGTCTTTAAATATAAAAGAAATCGAAATTTGCAAGAGACTCTGTGCGCTATTTATATTAAATAAACAATTTTTAACAGAAAGTCTAATTAAACAGACGCAAATATGTCAACGGAACAAGATGTCACGATTATTTGCGTGCGGAATTGTCGATGTTAGAGACGGGCTGGGGGTCAAAGTTTGCGCGGACTCGTTAATTAGTTCGCGTTCGGTGCCGCAAACGTAGCGACATGTCGATGTTGCGACGTAAGTGATTCCCGGACGGATGCTGGGACGGTGATGCGATAAACAGACTGTCCAATCGCGGTCGAAACGCGCGGCATCAGGTTGTGGGTATCGATAAACCGATCCGAGCCGCGTCGGGCGCGACGTCGCCGCAATTGATGGACCCGCCCGTATTGTTGTGACGATAATGATGACGTTAGTGACGTTCGTTATTACTAAAGCGGCCGCCGCATCGTAATAAGCTCGGCATGCGGGCCGTCGATGAATATTCAGGAGCGAGAGATGCGCTTCAGGTGGTATCGCTTCTCGAATTATATACGCGCACGCGAGGATCCTTATTTCGACACTTTGGATAATCAAGGCAGTTTCATTTCGTCGAATAAGAACAAATAGATCACGGACACGTATAAGATTATGATGAAGTAATTGCAGAGAGCGGTTTATGACGGGAGTCGTGTAGAATTTCTTCCCGGAGGCAAATTGCATAATGTTGGTTACCGTTGCGTAACGCGGAACTACGCGGGAGTTACCTGCAGGGATCGATTACGGGAGAAATTGAAGGGTTTTATATTGCTTCGTGCCACTACTCTCGATGAATTGTTGGATATACTACAGAGTGTAATATTTTGCGTGTACATCACAAGATAATACAATAAAAAAAAAAAAATTTTATCGTCTCAGTTTCCGTATGTTATTGATCCCGCGCTTTATTTAACGTAAGAAAAAAATCTTTTCTCGTCGGGTACCTATATATCAAAATATTTTCCGCGTCATGATTGCACAACGCGATCGCTTATATATGCAAATTCGGGCTAATGATTCGGCACTGCGGACCTTTGCATACACACAGTTGGATGCATAATGAATGAGCGCGATTGGGTATAGCAATCCCTATAAATTACGTCAACACATTCAGCTCGTCGCGCGAGCTTCATTCGATTACGATAAACCGGTCGCGCGAAAATGCCGCGTAAACTCGCGATTAATTAACGAAATATTTTTCATTCGCACTACGATGATTGGTCCGCGATATGTGGCGGAACCAATTTTCGTCGTTGTCGCTTTCTCGTCGCAAACCTCCGATCTCGCGTCGCAAAAGCTCCCCGGTAGTCCGTTGTGGAAGGTATATGATGTACCTACGCGCAACCGCTGTACCATGTGTACATCGCGAAACTGTGGCGATCCGTTGCAAATTCAATTTTCGAGACACACCCGGCAGCTAAAAGGACCACGCTGCCGCGCGCCCGGTCCGTTCGCACTTTCGGTTTTGTGTGCGCGCGAGATCGTATCGTATCAACGATGCAGCAACGGGATCATACGTGCCGTGAAGATCATGCAGTTGTCGACGCTGGATGTCGACATAATTGGATATCTCGCGGCGAGAGAAACGGAGATCTGGCTATTAGCGTGTGTGCTGCTGCTGCCGCCGCGCGCACATCGTATCGGGACGGATTGTCACGCGGCGTTACATCTCCCGCAAACTAGGCGACTCTATTTTCAGCGGGTGCCATCGATCGCCACTAAATTATTTCGAGTGGCCTATCTATGCGACACCGCCGCGCTCGTTTGAGAAAACTGACCTACATCTTCTCCGCGCTGTGCCGGCGTCGGAGGTTTTTATGCAAGCTCGTAAGTGGAATTGAATCGGGAAGAGAGTATCTCTTAGAATTCGAAAAATGTTTGTTCGCGCGAAATAGATGAAGATAAGGAAAAATTTGCATAGTATGTATTATGAAAAAAAAAAACAAACAAAAGTTTTCCGAAACTAGCGTTGTACTTACTTCTTACGTTATTCTATTTCAGCCGATTTCGGCACTGAGAAAGAAAAATGCAAAATGTGTAGACAGTAGTTCGCGCGATGTACGAAAGAAAAGACTTTTCGAAAATTTCCGCAAGCGTACACGCGTTTTTCGAACAATTCGCAGCGTCACGGTTACTTACGTACGTATGAAATTCTTTGTGTAAATACGTATTTTCTGCAAAGTTCAGTGTGTAAACTTAGAAACTTTAGTAATGCGGCAGCAGATGGTAAAATTTTATGATATTTGCCTTTGACTTATTGTTCGTGACTTTGTTCCGTTTACCCTCGCAGGGGTAAAACGCTCTTATTATGTTTGTTATTTGTAAAATATATTTTGTAAACGTCGAACGCGAAATTGTTGCGTGCGTCATTTTTACCGGATTTGTTCGCGTGACGTGCAATTTATTTCATATTTATTAAACTGGATGAATTTACTCGATCAATGGTTTTATGTTTGAATATTTTCATTATATATTCCGCATATGTGTGTGTGTGTGTATGTGTGCGTGTGTAAAACTGTAAAACAGTTCAACGTTTAGGAAAATTGCAACTGCGTCGCATCAATAATGCCATTGGCTTCATTAATCTTTCACGTGTCTCTCTATCTATTAAAGAATTAAGTAACAACAATGCGAGCGATGTGAAACACGTGATAAATAATTTGTTGCAAAATGTGTTGTATTTTTGTTCATGTGGAGATTTATTGTACAAAATGTATTGTTTAATATTATTTAATATTGGTATCATGCAGCACATTATCATGCAGTATATTATCATTCAGTATATTATAAATACATACTTCATAAAATCATTAAAAAGAGAAACAGAGAGAGAAGAAGAGAGTCAGAGAAAGAGGAAAGAGAGAAAGAGAGAGTGTTATTATTTCATACTGTTTGAGATGTATAATGTAGAATTCAAAATTATACCACAAGTTTGATTCGCATTTGCATAACGAGGTACTCATGATCATCCGAATAATTAGCACTAACTCTAACTTTCGTGAATGACGATGAACAGTGCCGAATGAATCACATTTATGGTCGCATTTGCCTCTGCGAATTCCCGCAATCATAATCATATCCATAATCGTATATTTTGTGATTGTGCACGGTCTAAACTAAAGGGGCGTTAAATGTTTGTTTGCGGAAGATTAAGGACGCGAATGAGAATGTCGAAAGAGAACACGTAACACTTGAATAGACCAATTATTTATTGTAACTTGTTTCCTCTCATCTTTTCTTGAAAATGCGCGAATCAATACTTCGACGAGAAATAAAGCTATTACTCTCTGATATTCGTATTTCTGCAGAGATCCGTGAAGATCCTTCCTCTTTCGTGGTTTTTACAAGCGAACGGTTCCATTGTATTATTAGAAATTTTGCAAGGCGTAGAAATTTCACCGTGCGTCGCCGTGACCGTACGGAGGTTCCATAAATTATTTACCATGGTCGGTTAACGGCGCGCTTCCGCAACTCGATTTTACATACGCAGCGCACAACGACGGTGATAAATTAAACGCGAGATAAACGAACCGCAAGGTTTAACGACCCTCGTGTTACTAAGGCCGCTCAGCAATTGTTTCATTATTGATAAGTAGGAAAAAGTCAGCGCATGTCAAAAAGCGCACGTCTATTATTCTAAGAAAGAAACAAAGAAAGACATAATTATAGATTATTGTCGTGGTTCAAAGACAATAATATTTCTCCATGATTTAGTGCTTTATTATTATTATTATTATTATTATTACGAGCCAACCCAAACTCGTGTTAAACGTTTCGTCGATCTCATTTTGCACTTTGTAATTTTTATTTCTTTCCTTGTTCATTCATTCTGTCTGTCACGTCTTAATAAGAAACGAATAAGGAAGTCAATTAAGTACTTTTTTATCTGTTCGAATAGTGCGAATCTGCCTTCATAAGTACTTTTTTACTGCTATTCTCGCAATAAAAGTCGCCGCACGTGTTTATAATGATTCGGGTTAGCGGCCACATGCGTTGACCGCCTGGCATGGCCCGCGGCGATAAGGTTTTATAGTCTGTTACGACTTTTATGTGCGGAGCGGATCGCTCGACAAGATGAACAAAGCTATGTATGAAGAGCAGAGCAGCTCTGCTCTGTTATATCATCCGAAGAAGAGGGCGAAAGAGAGAGGTGAATCTTCAAAGTTCAGATAATCGCGGGTTGTAGCACTCAGTGAGCTGCTTGTGGCCAATTTTGCGGTTAACGTACATCAGTTATCGTGTATGTATATAAAACCGATTTGTCATTCAGAAGAAAAACTACATATCATGGCAAAGCTTTTTAATTTGAAGAAGTAATAATAATGAAAGTTTAAGTTTACTTTAACTCTCGTCAGAGTGAAATAAAAATTGCTTTCATTCGAGGCTTCAGCAGCGTAAAGTTAATTACTGGCAATCCTTCGCAGGTGGACAGTACGTTTTGCGCGAAGTAAAAAATGATGGTACTATATAAAGTAGTACGCGTATTTCGTAAAAGAAACTATAGCGCTGTTGTGTTGTTGAAACTCATCTCCAGGCTCTCCGAGTATTGCGATGGAGTTAAGCGGTGCGATTTTTCAGTTCTGAAAGTCTTTCCGTGTATTATTAAAATGCAACGTTAGGCAAGAATTATAGGCGTAATGAATATTCCTGTTACCTAATGAATCTGAAAAATCCTCTTTCTCGGACGTGAGCACACATTTTTTTTCTTCACGCGACTACAATCTCTCTCTCTCTCTCTCTCTCTTTCTCTCTCTTTCTCTCTCTCGTTAGTATTTGCGCGAATAATTCTACGCGCACATGCGCGCAAGCGCGTATTTGTCTTTTAACTTATCATCGCGTGGTAGATTTTTATTTGCGAGTTTCGGCGGAACTCTGGAAAAGAACAGCTATTATTACTTGGAAACTGAGAAAGTTCTCTGCAATTTTCGCAGCTTTACGTGCTCTTAAATTGCAAGAAGAAAAAGTTCAACGAGCCGTTCTAAATCCAATTACGTTATTTTGTGTCGCGACCATCATTCTCGAATCAGGTATTTTACCCGCGTCGTGGCCGACTAAAAATTTGTGACGCGTAAAGGAAAGTTACGAAGATAATCCCACCGAAAGTCTGGTAATAAAAGCTCAAGCTCAATGGGGAAGACCGGTGATTTCCCGCAATTTGTTATCGATTTGTACTCGTGCCTGTATCTTTACGAGATTCCCGCGCGGCTCCGCACCTAACCGCTCTGCGATATTGAGAATTGCATTATACATACACACAGAGAGAAATGATTATTTCAGACATACGTTACTACGCGCACGCACTTTCAAACAAATATACTTTTGAACGAATTTAATTATTTTATTTCAGCTATGCGAAACGAGAGATATTTCACGGAAATAAATAATTTTTGACGAAGTTATCTTATTACCGTTTATCGACATTTCATCTCGCTCTACCAGGGGAAACTAAATAAATTTTTCCCAAGTATCGCTGATAACTTGTCTTTCGAATAACTACGTCAGAAACAGCCGTGAATCATCGCAGATCTTGCGTAAGGGAGAAAAAAAAGGTATAGAAGGACCGAGCGGAAATAAAGTCGGTCGAGGAAGGATACACCTCTCTCGTCGCCGGCTGTGAACTTTCGTGCGAGGTCGCACTAGCGTTTTCATCCGATATTAAGAAACTTTTCATCGGCTCTCGTACTTCAGCAACTAGACGAAATGAACTCGGGATATAGATACATGTGAGACGACGACGTAGGACAACGTCGATGACGACGGGACGAAATTGTTGAGGGACGTGAGCGGGACGGAACCGCGAGCGGAACGTCATTAGTGCCCGGATAGATGAGGGCAAAACAGGAACCACTCGTTATCCAGATGGGCAGCGGCAGCGCCATATCCTCGAGGGATATGCAGCAGGCAAGATGATGTCGAGCGAAACGTTTTGCATTCATCCGACACCGGGTACGTAACATCCGAACAATCCGTGGACTAGAATGGACGCTCTAATTCCTGCATCAGCCAATAAGCCTAATGGAGGACGTTAGCTTCCTCGACGAGGCGTTACGCCAGTATGAAGGGTCCTCATGCGAGTGGCACGGTATAGCCGCGCATGAATGTCATCGGATGGCAAGAAGATCGGTGATGGATTTGCGATGGATGCGACGACTTTTTTTTTGTACGCCGATGCATTTGCGAAATGCTCTCGCTCTTGAATCGGTTCAAGCTTCGGCAAAAATGAAGCGCATATGTATTTCTATTTATTTGAAAATTGCCTAAAAATAGCTCGTCATTTCGATAATTATCGGACGACGAAAAACTTCTCACGTTCGTTGCAGCCGTGTTGCGCTCGCGAATGACTGATATGATGCGATTTTCCATCTAACGAATTCGACAGAGAATTTTGAATTTCTTTCGAGCGCACTTCACAGACGAAAAGGGGAGGGGAGAGGGAAGAACTGCATTCACAGGATAATCGTCTCTAATGCTGCTTTCGGAGCTCGCCAACTTAGATTACAGCTTACGTCAGAAAGTTACTCCCCTTCTCGAGAACGACTTAAAATGTATCTAATGGATAATTCAGCGCGCGGATATAAGTTGTAAAGTTAACTAGAGCGCGCATATATAAATTATATGACCGCGGAGCGAGTCAAAATCTTTTACATCCTTTTATAGCCTTTACTGCGCGCGCGCGCGCGCGACTCGCCCCATGAATATTGCTAATTTCGTATTGAATCTTCGCCTTTCTTTTGACCAAAGCTCTTTTTGTTCTCTCTCAAACTGCATAAAGAATTTTCCCGACCGGAAGTGCCGCGCACCATCATCGCATTATTCTTCCTCGCGGTGATGCTATCGTGAACGAATGAAACGATTCGCGCGAAAAGTGTGTCGCTCGCGTACATACCTATGTATAGTACTTTTCCTCAGCGCTTTTAACAGCTAATTGGGCTGACCCGGTGTGAAACGGAAACCTTTTCGTTCTAAACTTTTTATTTGCGACGGTTTTGTGTTCACCTTAGCTCGACGCCCGCAATAGGTGCTCGTCAGGAACAATCGCGAGCGACTAATTTGCAAATCTCGCTTGGTAACCACCAACCGGGGGGGGGGGGGAGGAGGAAAAAAAGAAAAACAGGTTTGCTATTATGTGGCGGAGAAAAATTTGTTAACTACCTACCTACTGAAGTTTTTGTTTCGCCAACAAAAGCCTTGAATTGAATTTTTTTGTTTTGGCAAAACAAAAATTTCAATTCAAAGCTTAGCAACAATTTCTTGCCGGCCATATACGGGTCTTCGTGCAAGTTCAACAAAAATTTTTCCGCGTGGAGAAAGCTTACGTTAGCTGGAAAGCTGCCGCGAAAGTTAAGAGTTTCAGGGCTTGCTACGAACTGAATACTTCGGCTCTTGTTAAGAGCACCGCACAATATTAGCGAAAATACGAGCTTGTCTGCCGGAATATCGACGCGCAGTTTTTACATTCTTACCTCCATGTTACTTTCGTAATTCCACTCGCGCGCTGCGTATAACTTCCTTTCTTTTTATAAGATAAGTTTATCGCGCTTAGTTTCGTATACTTTATTTTTTACTCATAGGTAAATATATAGAAGTACTTGCTTCGCTTTTTAATAATCTAAAAATCGCCTCTTTATTATCAACAAATTGATGAAAGAAAAGTAGATAAAAATATTGTCGCGCTTAAAATTTGTTACACGCATTTATGCGGGATTTATGTTGTGAAACAGTTTTACGCATATTTAGAGAAAATATATACTTTCGCTAAAAACGTTCTCTGTAATCTGGTTTTTATACCAAAATTTCGCGCAGTCGAGATTTTTGCGTTTGAAATGATAAATTACGTGTCAACCCATATCCCGGGCGGGGCCTTCCGTGCAAGAGAGAGAGAGAGAGAGAAGAGAGAGAGAGAGAAACGGAAGCTCCAAGAAGTCAGTTCAGCACCGCCGAGGCAAAGCACAAGTTCTTGGAGCGCAAGTTTCGCCGCAATTCACGGGCCACGTGCTACGGATATTCGACGTCGGTGTGACTTGCAGTTGCGCGTGAACGCAAGACAAGACAAACGGAACTTGAGTTCCTCTCTTCGGGTCCGATCGAAGCGTTACTCCGCAATTCTGTTCGGATCAGTTGTCATCCGCCGCGAAAGAAAAAGACCGAAATTTATTTTTCCACGCTAATTACACGTTAAATACGCGACAGAAATTTACTCGAACTGCTTTGCTATAAAATTTCAAGTCAGTTCTGTTGGAGAAAATTAATTCTTGGACTTCCGTATTTCTTCCGATACATTAATTGAGATTAATAACAAATTCTATCTCTTTTTATACGTGCATATTTCATGTTTTGTTTGAAATGAATTTGGATAGTTTTTGTCGTGCTGAAGCAATCTGAAATAAATCGGACGACGTGAAATTGCGAGACATATTGTTTCATAACAAAATGACTCGGAAATTTGGCGGATTTATGTGGCGCGAATCGATTGCGTTAACGAGAGAAGCAACGACGGGAAACGAGCGCGCGCGTGAAAGAACTGAGAAAAAAATTGTGCGTCTCCCATTGTATTTCCCACCGCGCCGCACCGCGCGCCGAACATAATAGAGTTTTCTAGGGCAGAGGATGCTGATAGTTTGCACCATTGTGCGAATGGTCGCATTTTTATACGAGAAACGATGATACTTGCTATTCAGAGACCGTAACGGTGCAACATTTGGTCGGACGTTTTTTGTGTTAAAACGGATTTGTCTATATAGTTATATGGAGATAAACGTTATCTCAACGAAGAAGAGAGATAGAATTTTCGGTTGTTGCACCGTGGTGCAAAACTACAACATCAGATAACCGCGAAACGATAAATCACTCTTTGCGTAATTTTTCCTCAATTTAAACAAGTGTAACGAATGATTAATACATATCTCTCTATACTTTTTCTCTGCGCGTTTCGTTTTCTCGCGCAAACAGAAAATATTATCGTTTAGACAATTCAAAGCGAATTTTCACGCATCACGTTCTTTATTTTGAACTTTAATCGGAACTTTCGGCACAAACCGCTTTACAGTTTTAATCACGCTCATGTAGTGAGCTTTTTTCCGACTACATACGCTATTGTATCCGGATCTTTGTTGAAAGTTGTTCGCGAACGTTCATCAAATTTCACGTGGAAACTGCAACACACGTAGCGATCGGCAAACTCGCGAAACTCCACGTAAGTATAAGCAGGATTGAAAGTTCCTCATCTCGCCGGAAAAGAGTGTGCGTCCAACTTTATTCGTCCGGACGGAACATCACTCTTTTGACTTTTGCACTAATACCCAGTGGAGATTTCTTCCTCGATAAACCGGCTAAAAGATGTGTACATGCATGTCGCGGTTTTGCGGACGGAAACGAAAATCCCCGGTCGATTGTCGCCGGGCGTGTGCAAATTGATTCCTTGTGTTCGCAGTTAAGTGCCTTCTTATCGGAGGCGCGGATTTGGGCTCCGGCCAGCGACTATGACGAATGGCTCGCGACAACGGAGCAGCGAGAATTGGCTGAGAATAAACGAGCGCCTTCGGCCCGTCAACAGGTCGAGCGCTGCCACTTTCTGTCGCCTTCCGGCGATATAACTTTGAAACGTAATGGATTCGTCGTGACGTATTTTTTCGCGCGAGAGAAGTACGTCGCGCTCTCAGACAGAAACGAATTGTATTCGCGTAATAAGTCGGACACGAAGCTCCGGCTCCGAAAAATTTCTAGAAATATCACGTCTCGCGACAGAGCGCGTTGTTATAGGTAGGTGCGCGTTTCCCATCCCATTTCCGTGCTGCGAATATTTTTTAAACTGGTTTTTTTTAAATACAAATATTTTTTCCGAATATATTGTGATAGCTTGTTTGCTTTCGTCGACGAGTAGACGATGCATGCGATTTTATCGACGATCCAAAATGCACTTTTTTAATATTGAATCGCTAATATTTACGCACGCATACTATGTTTGATATAAAGATACTTATTTTGCGAAAAGAATCTCGAGGCTTTGAAAGTACGCGCTTATGCTTGTAACACATATATCCGTATCTTCCTCTTCCGTATATTTTATCTGTTTTATTTGCACAAGTAAATATAAGAGGACGATGTATCTCGCGATATGTACCTACTTGCGACGAATATCTGCAAAAATAATATAGAAAGATGGGACACAACAAGATACGCACCCGTCGTCGTATTTCGTCGGAGACGCCGTATAACCGACACGCGCAATTCATTGCGCTCTCTCGAAGCGACAAAACAACAGTTGTGAAACAATGTCGCGCGTTTGTTCAATTCCGTTTGTTCAGTTGGAGCAGAGGACGCGTCGTCGTAAAAAGGTAATAAAAATAATTCAAGCGCGCTCGATCGTGAGAAATGAGAACCAGGTCAAGTGACAAATCGTTAGTTACAAAGCCGGCTAGAGAGACAGCTCGCTTTGCAGAACCGAGTTTTTAATGCCTTCTTTCTTCCGTCGCCGTTTTATCCCGCGAGAGTGTCTCATCAGCGAATCTCCTCGAATATCGTGACTTTGACCGATTGTTCGCATTGTAGGTATTAATTAGCAGGGTTTCCGGATTATATCTCTCTTACAGTAACGCGCGTTCCCAAGTTCCCATACACGCCCGCGACCGCCGCAAAGTCGTGTGCGTCGCGCTAAGTAAAGCGCTTCGTTTGCGTGTGCACGACTCGAACAACCAGCCGAGATCTTGAATGAAGACGTTGTTCAATCTGTTTACCGTACGCGACTGCTGTGTACGTCAGAGAGCATCGCGCTGCATAGCTGATCGCTTTGCATTTCACAGATGAAAAATTGCGAGTAAAATTTTGAGGTTTTTTTTTATACAGCTGCGATATGTAAGAGTCCAAAAACAAGAGCACGTTTTGTGCAAAAAAATTGCACTCGCTATTTTGTGTTTTCTCTAGCAGCGAAAATGCTGAGAATGCTCCCGTACAAAACACCAAATGTAGTGATCGCGCCGTATATCAGCCACGGTTTAAGTGCATTGAATTCCCGATGAAACGCGATCGTGAATTCATATTCCCCGGAGAAGATGCGCCGACTGCGCACGCGATGATTCAGCGATAAATCATTACCGTCGGTATGTTGGAAATAGCTCGCGGTGATAGAGAGAGAGAGAGAGAGAGAGAGAGAGAGACAGAGGTGGATGATATAATCATCCCCCGCGAGTCGGAAGTTAAATCGCTCGGTCGAACTCGAAGCAAATATCAATTTCCACGTTGGGTCTCGGTGGCTTCTCGGTCGCTTTGCACAGAGAAATGCGTGAGACAATCCGAGAGACACCACCAGAAGATGTCCTCGAATATGAGACAAATTTCGACCTTAAATTTTCTCGTGCGCGACTTCCGGCTAAAAGAAGATAATAACAGAAGACGCTGAAGCTACATCGTTTCTGCAACCTTCTATAAGAGAGCAATCGTAAACATTAACATGCAGTAGCGCAGCTAGCAGTTTATTCTATACATAAGATGCGTTCATAAAGTGCCATCCTATCTCTGAAGACGCATCGTCGTCGAATATTTCGCAGAAGTTGCAGCTATAAAACGAGTTTGATCGCTTTGCGGAAACTTCCGTCGAACGGCCCTGTAAAATAAAGCCTTTCTGTCTATCAAAGTTACGCACGCGTCGTTACGGAACAAGACCGCCTGTATATATATTTCGTAATGGGCACGTTAACTGTGTGCAGTACTGCTCTGGAAGTTTTTTCTTTAACTTGATATTAAAACTATCGCAGACGAAATGTAATATGTTGATAACGTCTCGGGTGCGTTGCTTTCGCATATAAAACTCGTAATACTTGAGCGATAAAAACGATTATGCTCTTCAACATTTTTTTATTTTTGTAGCGTTCAAAATACTTTGTCGAAGTACTTCATCTTTATGTGCTTTATGTTCTAAATTGATAAAATTTGAAGTGTATACACACAAGTTTTGTACGAAACAATTATAAAAGTTGCAAAAGTGTCTGTTTTGAGCAAAGAGCATTTATTTAATTGCCGCCTCGACCAATTTGTATGTATATAATTGTCTTAACGGACCTCGATCGAGCATAGCTGCTAATGCGAGCGACGTGTTTTCCGGCTTGCTTTTATCTTGTCTCATCTGATGAAGCTCGAGTAGAGAAGGGGCTGTCGCCTGTGCGAGTGATATACGCGGCGAGAATGCACAATGAGCTAACGCGCGACCCCGGCTGCTGCGGGCATTCATCGTCTTTCGGATTGAAACTCAGTCCGGCGATATTTTCCCGCGGGCGAACTTGATTAAAGCGCGGCGGACCGGCCTTTTAAACGAGCAAACAGTGGCGGTCGACCACCACCGCGGCCGCGAACAACGACGACGAGGGTGGACGATTGGTGGGGAAGCTGCGAAGGCAGCGGCAGGTGGCGGCGCGACGCAAGCAAATGCAATTTTATGCCTCAGTTTTTCTCATTTCGCTCCTGTCGTCGCGCGCTGCGCCACAACCTCATCCTCTCCGCTCCGCGTCACCGCGAAGAGATCCTGGAGGATTGTCTAATCCTTCGTTTCTCGCTGCATTTTTCCTTCTGCATTTTTCTATCGAGGAAATAAACTCCGTGATGCGTATTGTGCGAAATGTGCGCTAATGCAACTTATATTTGATGTGATCCTCTTTGGTTTGATAATAGTACAATATTTCTTTTGGCGTCGATTGATAAATGCAATAAATAAGATGCAACACTTTACACGTTTTTATTTGGATTTTTATTTCCTTCATATTTTTATCGTTTCAAATACATTTTGATGTTTCTTTCGACGACCAACCAGAGAAGGTTGGCGCGAGTCTTCAAAATGACAATTTTCTCATCTTAAGTGCTCTGTACACGCTGAAATCCATCCGGCCGCGCCGAAGAGCACTGTCGCATTTTCTTTCTTCTTGCTCTTTTTAGTGCCATTAGACGATTCCCGCTTGGCGTTGAATGTCCGCTATATAATGTTGCCGGGCACCACCCACGACATAAGTGGTAGTGTTCTTGCAAACGCGTCCGAGTCTTATTAGCGAGGTCGATTCTTTCCGAAAGCGGCGAGGGGAGAGAGTCGAGGCAGTCGAGCATTTTTATCGCATTACACAGCTATCATTTTCCCGGTTCGGATATGCGGCTTGCGCGTGCATACCTCTCTCAAAGCGAGACGAATAATTGGATTAACGACCTCTTAGTGTAATTTCAGGCATCCGCCCGTTACCAGAATGCACTTAGATCAGGTTCTGTCATTGTGTCACTTGTCCGTATCTCTCCGCTGTGAGAAACTACACGGGATCTTCGTATCTATCGATCTGCCAATCTGCCGCAATTAAGATAGGCGCTCTCGCGTGGAATTGGCACAATGCATACGCGCGACACTCTGTATTTATATATCTCTGTATCTATTCTCTACTCACTAACACAGCAGTGTTTTCTATTTTTGTTATTTTTATGTATTTAATGATCAATATATAATATTGATTAATTTATTTTTATTTGATTAATTATTTATTTTAATTTACTTTTTTACTTAATTAATTTGAGACTTTAACGAAGCTTTCTAAAAATACAGATAATACAAATATAAGAATAATAATAATAATAATCGTCATCATAACTGTCGATAAAGCTTGACGAAGATTAAACGTCGTCTCTCATTAACGTTCGAGTCAATAATGGCGGAGTTTAATGACGCCGGCCGGAGAGTGTGCTTTGACAGATAGAGATATCGCATCGCACGTCATCGCAGACGATAGTCGCCGGAAAACGCGACTTTTTCTACCCATTCTAAGTACTAAATAAATGCACGTCGCAATAACGCGATGGGAGCCTAGAATTTCCTCGTTTGCGAGCGAATGCACGTCGCATATTGCCAGAATGATGCCGGAGCCATTTTAACGCACCGTCATCTTTTGCATGGTAGTCAACTTTTTTTTTCCCCCGACCATTGTACGTGCAACATGAGCGCGCGAGAGTGCACGCGGATACCGGCGGAAAACGATGGAAGAAGAGTCGCAGGATTTCAGCCTGAAAGTGTTATATGTGACTATGACGGTCCGTTGCATATTTCAAGATCCACTTACAAACCGATGTATGCGAGATGCCTGTTGTGACTGATACATATACATACATCACAACGAGCACACATATATAGCCGTTATTTTCTCCTTGTCTGTAAAAAAGTCTCTTCTCTTTTGCAGATAAAAAAGCTGTGTATAACACTATAGTTTAATTTATTTAATTCAAATGACATCTGTGTGCGGTTTATTTTATTGTAATCGAAATATTAATTGAACGCGGTTTCAATAAGCTCTCTTTTTGTTACAGGTACGTAATCGATTCTCGACTGCTGATTGCGAGCAGTTCTTGTCACTGACGGTGAGTTCTCATTTTTAAAATTTCGCAATCTCTGTAATGATCAATTTCCGATCGTCACGAGGCTGTAGGTCAGTGTTGTGACAGCGAAGTGTGTAACAGAAGCACATTCGATCGACAAAAACTTTTACCCGGCCGGGGGATCAATGCGAATTAGAAAAAAAAAAAGATTTTTCACCGCAAACTAAGAACTCTCTTTGCAAAGGTCGCAATTGTATACGAACGTGGTTTTGTTATTTATATAAATACATGTGTATATGTATATGTTGCATACCTATCTTTCGCGAAACCTGATCGCGACGTGTCGTATCGCTCTTTAGAAAGACGCACGAGGTCGATGATACTCGAAGGCGAGGACAAGATGTCTCATCCCTACGACTCTTTCGTTCTCTTTTGCTGTGCAGTCCTTGGATGCAACTCAACCCCCTCGACCGCTGCGTCTGTCGTGCCACTTTATGACAATGCATTTCTCATCCCATCTATCTTTCTTTCGCGCGAGAAACCGGAATGCCATCGATAAAATATTAAGGGCGCTAAATGAATGTGGGGCAACCTTGTGTGTGAGAGAGAGAGAGAGAGAGAGAGGGAAGAACGCGTTTAAACAGATAGAATGATCATCGCGCGCGCAATGAAAAAATTAATTTAAAAGTATGAAAGCGACGATAAAAACTTTGTTTTTTTAGAGGTGTTTTTAATGAATGTTTGATCAATGAGATATTTCTATCGCACCTCTTTTTTTTTATTCGATATTATTTTATATCGCGAAGTTATATTACAGGACTTTACTGAATAAAATAATTTGCGGAAAATACATAGAACCTATAATTTGCCTCAGTGACAGATAAAATGGCGCACAAAAATTGTTACTTTCAACTTCAAGAAGAGCTTTTTTGTCGAAGATGCAATATCTCTTTTTAAATGTACAGCACATTATTATTTTAATTTCTTCATTAATCTACATCACGATACGATTGCACGAACGAATACAAAAGCATCTTTTCCTTCACTCTTAGCATCGTTTCCTTTCAATTTAATTCTTTAATTTTTTACACCATTATTTTTTTTTATTAAAAAACTTTAAAGAATTTTCACAATTTTAATTTTTCTTACATATTTAACTGAACAGCTTGTGAACTTTTGCCACGATTGTAAAACTAAAAAGAACAAATGATTTTTTTACAATTTAAAGTCGTGAAAATAAAAAAACAAAAGGCAAAGAGTAGCGTAGCAGTACGAGGATAAAATGAGCGCGACGGAAATTGTGGCGTTGAGGGATTAATTGGTCGAGACAGGAGATTTCCATCCTCGTGGAATCGGAACAGCATTCCGGGAGTCTGATGCTCGAGGAAAGAATCGACGTGGAAGATCGCTTGACGAAAGGGCATTTAAACAATGTAATTTGTCGGTTCCGGCGCAACGGGGGGCCATTAATTCACAAAATTAGCCGGATAAATCGAGGAACGGAAGCGGTAGAAATCTTGGAGTGGATAACAGCCGTGGCCGCTGCTGCCGGGCGAACGCTGCACAAAGAATGCTCGGCTGCCATTATTGGTTCGAAGAAAATGTCGAATCACCGCGCACTTTCAACGCATTCTTTCGATGGATGAGAAATTTACTTTCTTGCAGCTTAGACACCAATCGAGGGTATACGATAAATCGCGGCTGCGTTTGAAAGTTACAAATGAAAAGTTTTCTCTTACAATAAATTAGTTCGCTCTCTAATTGCTCGTCGAACTGTCCGTCCGCTCGTTTTACAACAGCGTTCCAGCAATCGTCGACTCATTAAATACCGTTTTATTGGTTTTTGGCGGGTAGTAAGTTTGATTTGTGCTATTTCGAACTCATAATTAGATTATCGAAGGTTATTCGCGCAATCGATGGACAGTTTTTCTCTCGAACTAAGACGCAAGAAGATCTTCTTGCCGAGGACACGCTTTTTAAAAAAAAAAGCAATGCGACAGATTTTCAATAATTCTCAAATTTCCGAAAACATTTCGTATCCGAGATTTCAAGAGCATATCTAATTGCAATTCACATGCCGTACTGGAATTTAATCGGATCTTTCACACAAATTTCAAACATTTAGAGCTGACGACAGTAGTAAAATTAATTATCTCGTACCTACGATCGTGCGCTGTACATTAAACGTCATATTAATGCCACTCCGACGCAGCAAAAGTTATGCCCCTGGAAGGGCATAAACGGTTTTTAACTTACGTGCAAGCTGCTACCTTTTATGATCGCCATTCTCGACGTTCACGAACGGCGCGGATGTTAAAAATCTCTGCTATGTAGCTTGACACTCAATATCGCGCGCGATCAATGTCATCTCAGATTTATTTTAGTTTTTACATCCGTTCTTCGAGTCTCTCTCGTGTTTATTTTATAATATTCAGAGAGGAACACTGACATCTCTTCCGTTTGTGCGTTCTAACGTGCTTTGTCAATTTAAACGTCATTTCGATGTAAAAGAATTAAAATATTACAATACTTCGATGTAAGAGAATTAAAATTCTGTGAAAAATAGTGGCGAAGCATCCCATCTATGACATTTTTGTTTGACTTACTTCTGCTTAAATAATTGTGAATTATTGTAAACTTTAAACTCCCTGTGCGTATTTTCAATTGCCGTTTGTTTCATTACGCCACTACGACATGTTTAACGTAGTGAAATTCGATTTAACAGTCGGAATTCTCCGGGATGGATTCTATATAATGATCAGATATGGCGGAAATTTCACGGAGCGAAGAACGATACGAGTTTCCCTTGGCTATAAATCCCTATTTCAATATCCATACGGAGATAATTAATGTCAGTGCGTGTACAAGTGTGGGTGCGCGATTTTCTCTCGTCCTCACGTGTGCGATATATATACTGTGGATAACGAAGGCGACGGCATACAACGTCGATTCTCGTTCGATCTCACGTTCTGGTAATCGCGTCGGGGGCGACTTCCCGTGCGAAATTGGAATTAATTTGCCGGCGTTTTATAATACAATCGCAGCGCGGTCTGCTGAACGACGATTTATAACAGCAATATTTTAGAACGCTACGCCGAGCGAACGTCAGAGCAGCGGACGAACATTGAACGAAATTGCTGGGATCAGCTTTCGTCGCCGAGCACACCGTGTGCGTAACGATGTCTGACATTAACAAGCGAAAACATTTTATTAGATATTAACCGACAAGTAGAGTAAATTTATATATATATTGTTTTGTTCATCTTTTTAGTTTCTTAAAATTGATATTTAAATTTTTACGAGTACGTAATGATTTCCTACTTTCATAGATCTTTATCCAGCGAAGAAGCTTGTTACAACTTCGAATTATTCCATGCGCGTTCGTGGGTTGTATGCACCTTGCATTTCTTATTTTACATCAAGAACTTAGATACAACTGCAACTTACGAAACTAAAGGAGCTTGCTTTGATCTTATCCTGTTGCTTGAATGAAGAAGTTCTGCGCAGTACCGAGTGTTTCCTCATGTTTTAACTTTTTGTTACTGCAACTTCGGGACGACGCTGTACTTTTTTTTTTTTTTTTTTACGCAGAATGTCAGTGAAGAACATTTAGTATCGTATTATTGAGATCTCTGCTTCGTGTTATCGCTTGTAATGTAATGCAAGATATTGTACGTGCAATATGTTGTATATGTACGCGTGCCGCACATATACTGTTTAACACACAATGATCGCAGTCATTGAGCGAAATTAAAAAATAAAGCATTTCTTTTAATTTCAACATGACAAACGAGGTTTTTTTTTTACTTTATTCTTTCACTGCTGTAACTTCTGTATTTTTTTTTTTTTTTTTTTTTTTTTTGTGTTTTAACCCTCTGCAGTCTCCATTGTAACTTTAGAGTGACATTCTACTTTTATTTTTATTCCTGACTATTTTCTGACGCTATATGCTGGAGAAGTACTGTAGCGGCTTTAACGTCACAGAATGAGAACCACCTCTTGTTGGTTACTCTTTTACACTCTTGCTGATAGTTTCCGTCAGAACAATCCTAAATAAAATGCTAAATAAACAATTTTAACGTGGAACATATTTCAACAATCGTATCAACGTTAATAAATTGTATATTGTTATTATATATTCGATTTATAAATCATAATTATTATAAGCGCGTTGAAATGCTACATAATCTTGAAATTTAATTTTACGCATTTATTCACGATTTATGTCCATTATATCAAATGTAATTTATAAATTTATGTAGATATTATATGTATTATGACTGTGCATTTCTGCTACGGTTGATTACACACTTAACGTGTTTCACGCAAGCGAAATAAGGCGATTAATGTTTTTTTTTTTTTGAATGGTGATAACAATTGGCACACGGTAGTGAAAACTTATCGATGAAAACGTTGCCGCAATACCGCGAACACAGCGAAACAGACGAGGATATTTGAACACTTCGCATAAAACACCGCGCAGTGAATTAGCGGATCGCATTGTCATTTTGAATAAACGTGCAACGTCCAGTGGAGGATTACGAGCGTTTTACGAGCGTTTAATGTTAACTAACTTCTCCACCGGTACATCGGTATTCACTTGTTAGCCGTATCCGCGACGTCACAGACAAATTGCCCGGTCGTCGATCGATGATTAATTGATCGAGCAGCGGGCGTTAAATTGATAGATTAAGTCCCGGCACGGAGACAGTTTTATACACCGCGTCTCTTGATAATTTCATCTCGCTTATTAGAATCAAATACGTTGCAGCAAATATTCGTCGCCCAATTAAATGCTTTACGGAATTTCTACGTGCCGCAGAATGTTCGATAATGTAATTAGCTCGCAATTAGTTTCAACGTGCTCTTATTTCGAGTTAAAATATTTTTCCATTAACGTTAATGACATCGAAGGGCCACGTTGAAGACAAGTTCGAAACATCTTAATTGACAAAGGTGTCTCGCTAGCTCATTAACAAGTTTCTAAAGCACATCTATATATATATATATATATACCTCCACTCTATCTTCCTGTTAGTTCTCAGTTACGGAAGTTGCATAATTGATTGATTAAATTGCGGCGCTTTCCTATCATAATTGATGTATTCATTGATTGTCTAAATGTCATAACTCATATAGGCATATTGAATTCATTATTATTATTCCGATGTCGCGCCTCACTAGTAAATTTCTTAAGATCGTTTACATTCCATTTAAAAAGATACAACCGCTAAGTAAACAATAAAAGACGACGTGCGTTTATCTTCATAAAAATCATAATTATCTATTGCATTTCATCTTTCGTCCAGAGAGAGATGTGTTTAAGCACTTAACGGGACACGTGTTACATGTATCGCTCTCCAGAGACGAATATCTAAATATATACAGCGCGGGGTCGAGCACGACGATGTTTTTCCAACGGGAAATTTGCAATTTAGATTTTGACGCCAGCCGTGCCATATGGCCGAGCGCATGAACATTTCAACGGGAGGAAAGCGAACATTCCACTCGGATTGGAGGGTGGGTTAATCAGTAATGGGAGTTCGGGAATGGACAACACAACAGTGGCAGACGTCATAAATGATTTTAGAGAATACGAACACGTCGTACTGAGTTGATTGCAATTATACTTCATTAACAAGAACAAGATTTCAGGTATTCGTTTTTATTGTTTCGAAACAAATTGCATTTCTTCAAACAAGTTGCAATCTATTTTGTTGCAGGCTCTTACGTTGAGACGCAATGACACGTTGAGAGAAAAAGACGTGACAGACATTGACAGACTTATAGACACTTGTAGCTCGAAATTTTCTGGATACGTGACGCTCTTAGCAGGCGTCGGACTAAACCACGAGTAGTTAACGGCTCGAACAGACGCTGCGACGTACTCATTTGGCTCCTCGAACAGGATACTCGATGTATCTCGAACGTGTTTCCATCTTTTTTTCGAAACAAGAAAACGAGTCGCGCAACGCCTCCTTATTTTCGATCGTATCTACTTTCACGAAGGCAACTCGCCCTTTTCTGTACTTTTATTTTCCGAGAGTCTGTCGTTATCTTGAGATTACAAAAATCCGCTGGTCGTTTGGCGCCTCTTATAAATAAAGGCTCCGCGTGCTTTATTTGCGACCTTGCATCCCTTTTTTTCTATCGTCAGTCTCTTGTGCCTCGTGTTTGCATCGATCTTTTTTTTTTTGTAATTTCCTATTTTTGACGTATGAAATTTTAATGATTTTCTTAGGAATTTATTTTTTTTATTGTGAGCAAACAATTTGGCTACAATTGATAAATGATTGATACTACTCGCTGATTTTACTCTGCTCGTGATCGGCCATCTTTGCGTGTTTTTTGCTAAGTTCGGTCGCGTGATCTCGCCTTCGTGCGGAATTCGGAAGTCTCGTTCGCGAATATTAGAATTTTGGCACTCGATTATTTTCCGGTTGTATGCAACACGAACATGGTTATTGCGTGTCACGGTGACTTTCGTGTTTTCTTCGGTAAACACGAGAGAATCGTGTGTGAATAAATGTCGATATTGACTGCGAATACGATGTAGTCAGTGATCTCGAGTGTCACCGCGTTGTCGCGTGTACGTTCGCGACGATCGAGTGTAGTTTTGTTGGCAATCACTCTCAGATTCCTCGCATTCTTCAGACGTGATGTCACACGTATTTCTCGCTTTACTTCGTTTACCGATGTCGAGATGCGCGAAAACTTGTAACTTGGCGCTGCGTTTAGTTTTTCTCTGTAATAGTCACGAATATACGTCGTGTCACACGAGTAGTCGCGTTGATCTACAAAGTGTAGGTAGGTACGTACGCAGAATAAAACGCGAACGGTCGGTAGAGAGCGAATTCACAATTGCTTTTCGAAAGATATATAAGTTAGCGCACTCATTCATATGACTAGAGTGCTACGTGAAGATGCGCTGCGTGAAAAAAAAAAAAAAAAAAAGAGAAAAACTTTCCAATTGGGGAGTTACGTACTTTTATGAGATGTATGTAAATATTGTTACACTTCGCCAGAATATTTCTGCTCGCAAGTCGCGTGACGATTTTGTCGAGTTATAAAAAGACAGAAATTCTTTTATGACATTTTGACGTCTCCGAGTTTGTGTGAGTTTTGTTTCGAAAATAAAAAAAATTCTCTAAGTTTTTGTTCTGACGCAGGTTTTTTTTTTCATACATCAAATCGGAAGAAAACGCGCACGAACGAAGTACGTACTTTCTTTTTCAAGATTCTTTTGCTAAGTAATTTTTCCAACATACGCGACCGACAGTTGTCGGTCATAAACTTGGTCTCTCGGTCCTCAATCACGACCCTTCTCGGTCTTTCTCAAGAGCGTATCGTTACTTTGAGAGATTGGTCGGTGGACCCTGTGTGTTGATCGCCCTTGTGTGTCCTGATTCTCGCGCGCAAGAGTTTTATATTTCTTTCCATGTTCTCGTTTCTTAGATATTGTGGGCTAGAACTTTCACCCTCGCCATTTCGTTATACTCTTCCTCTCGCATCACTTTTGCCGACAATCGATGATAAAATGTCGCTACGGTTTCTCGAGACAGTTTCACAATGAGAGATTAGGTTCATTCTCGCGGAGAAATGGAGATGTGGCACGTATTTGCGATTCCGAAAAATTCCACTTTTATATTTTACATATGTTGCGGTTACATACAAAATGTTTAAGAAATTTTGACCAGACCAGAAGTATGAAAGTACATTGAGTCAATCTGAACAAAAACTTCGCAAAACTCTGCAATTATTTATTGAGTAATTAATTAATAAATGTGATTCAATGAGCGCGTGAAAAATGAGAATTTGGACTCTGTGTGATTTTCAGTTGTCAAGAAAAATGGCTTCTTTCATGCAATCTCTTAAGAGACGGAGCAGTTTAACACAGCTTCTTGTGATCAGCTGATTTTCACACTGAAAATCGTACACGCCTGAAAAGTCTGGATTTTCGCTTTTCACGTGTTTATTCATTAATTAATAACTCAATAACAATTGCAAAGTTTGCAATATGTGACAAATGATTATTTTGTTCAACAATTTTCACACTGTATTAATTCCAATCTACCTTCACACTTCGGCTTGGTCAGAATTTTTCAGACATTTTGTATATTAGTGGAGTTTTGCAAATTACAATACACGAATTTATTGAGTTATTTTCATTTGATAAACAGCAACACACACATGTTTAACACAATCTAATGTCAAACAAAAATTGTTCTAAGATCTACTTTCTGAAACTTTAAACTACGTTAGACGCGTTCTATTCTTTGCATGCATAAAGAAACAGTTAATTAAGTTTACCGCTCGCGAAACTGATTTAAGAGATGGATTTCGTGTAATTAAATAATATAGCGTGGAGTGCACTCTAAAACTCGACATAACCGGATAGAAATATCGATATATATATATATATATATTAAACACAAAAGCCATTTATTTATCCTTCAACTTCGAAACGAATGAAGAGAAGTTTAAATGGTGAAAGTATCCCTTCGCGGAAGTTTAACCAAATGAAATTAATCACGTACAAATTCAACGTTCGCCAAGTTCTTCGAAATTCCTCAAATTGATCCGTCGAGTACGTGCTTCAAAGCGCTCCGCACGGGAATAATATGATACTACTGCGAGTTTCTTTTCCAACTTGTGTTGAAAGCGGCATTCTTTATATTGAACAACTGGAACAAAGTTTTTAGCATGTTGTTGTTATACTTAACAATCGTCGTATCGGGAATTTCGAACTTTAAGCCAGCTTTTTACCGATGACATTCATCTTTCCGCGGAAAATGATCGCGCCGTCAAAAGATCCATTTTACAAACTCAACAACAAATGTATACATCGAATACAGGTTCGACGATACATGTATCTGTAATCGGATTGCGACCGATCGATCGACGAATGTGAAACATGCTGTTGATTGGTGACGATAACATTTTTCTCTCAAAAGGCTGCGTGACTGAAACGCGTGTTGAACCAATTGTTCACGTTTCGTACGTACATATTTCATTGTGCCAATATTGTGACGAACGCGGTACAAAGATTTACTGAGATTAAATAAACAATACATTTTTTGCATCCCCATGTATACTCTATTGTTAAAACTCGATGGCAAATTGTTTAATAATTTTTGAACATTTCTGACAAAAGTCAAGTTTTAAAAGAAAATCGCGTTTAGGTACTTTTAAAGTTTCACATTTGAACATTTTTTAATGAAAAAAAGATCTTGAAAATGTTGCGTAACTTTGTTACTTCTTTATTAAAGTATGCATAACTTCAGTTTTATTAAAAATATATCCTTTTGTAGCTAAATTGTTAATAGTAAAACAAAAAAAGTTCGGGTTTTTCACTGATTTTTGTGATTTCCTTTAAACGATTAAATCGTCAAAATCAATAAATCGCGTTCAATCAACTTGACGTAATTTCCACAAGGCTACGCATACTTCCGCAAACGTAATTTGATTGCCCGTGGAACTTCGCGGGCGGCAAAGCGTTACAGTCGTAACACGGGGCAATCGTGACTCGACTACCGTAAATCATCGGGATACGCTTCGATCGACTATCGCGTTGATTCTTGATCCTTTTTGATTGCACCGTCTGCAAGTCTGTCGGGCGATCGGAGTATGCTGCGCTCATTTGCATCGGTAGCCGCTCGTTGCGATGTTTTCTGCGCAGGCCTTCTCGGCTTCGCGTCAATGCGCATTAGCTGGCAAGGCCTGGGTATAAGCGAAACGAGATCTGGGAATAGATAGACTGTTGCATAGATTTTGCATTATCCGGAGAACGTCCCGGGCCGTGTTGCGCCGCACAGAGGACGGTGCCTCGTGGCGGTTGCAAACCAAAGGCAGCGACCAAAGCCAGAGAAGTTTCCCGCGTCCGACCGATTGATTGCATTCCTCGGTTCTGTGTGTTGCCCGCGCTGCGGGTATTGCGGAGTCAGTTATTGAAAACCTCTAACCGCGCTGTTGCAGTTCTATTCCACCTCGTTTCGTTAAATCCGATTTGGTCGTTGCAGCAACGGCGCGCGTTTTCACGCGAGAAAATAATGCCGAGATTATTTCGTATTATTTTTGGCCGCGATGCCCATCCGTGTCGTTGGCGTTGCAACGCGATACACCGCGAAATATTTCAATTACACGTGGCGGAATATACACACGTCCGTTTCGTCCATGGTTAACGCGGCTATATATATACGTCCGATGTGGATTTTTATTATTTCCTCCAAATTCGTTCGCGAACAGTTTTAAACCATGCGGGATCAAACGAACGGGCAAGCACAGTCCGACGAGCGAACAAATTGCATTTCAGACTTTTTAAACTATCGTCAGTTAGGCGGTCTCGCTGCGTATCGCTCGATTTGCTCAAACAGGATTTGTTTGGCGAGTCGTATCTGCATGGATAACACAACGCGGAATATTGTACTTTACACGTGATATGTGGAAAAATCATTAGTCTTTCTGTCGGTTAGCTCTGAATGAGTTTTTGCAAAATTAAGATGAGTTTTGTCTAACTATCGGATTTTTTGCTTACAAAGGCGCACGTTAGTAGTGTTCCGCAAATTCAGCGATTCTGTAGGAGTCGCTTTTTCGCTTCTAACTGTTCTATCGACGCGATTGATTGCATTCCGGTGAAGCCACCGTCAAACGCCGTTGCAAGTTCGTTATTAAAAACAAAAATTACTTTATTGCATTTTTTTACGGAGTAACTATACTCATTTTATTAAATTTTATATATATTTTTTTGTGCGCATATCGGCATTCACATCTATTCGTGAAAAATTTTGCGCTGAATTAATCTTTTGCAATATTGTACATATAAAAAAAAAAAAGTAAGCGAATAAAAACTTTTTTTCACGTTTTCAACAAGCAGTTGCGTAATTTGCGCAACACGCTATATGTGTGCGTATTTTTTTAAGTTGAGAATCAGGTTTTTTTTAAATAAATCATAGCCACAATATTTGCACAAATGACGCCTCCAGAGTAATATCACTTGTATATAATGAATAAAGACACGCAAATTTAATAAAATTTAATAATATGTTTGTGCGCTAGAACAACAGAACAAAACATTACACAGATGAGAGAGGACATTACACAGGACACTATTGCGTGACGAAATGAACTAATTTTGTTGGAGCACTCGCTATGAAAATTTCGAAACGGTTTACGGAGAATAGGTGTCCTGTGTTCATTATTACATTTTATTGCATATTACAATTTTATTATGCTAAATAATTACGCCTTACGCATAGTAACATGGTGTATTTTTATGCCGCGCAATCTTGTCGAGCCGCGATATTCAAACTAGGTTAATTACGCAAAAGTCCAATATAAATTTTCCAAAGCGGAAACATTCCGACATTAAATTTTTGATTGATAAATTTTGATTGTTCGACGTGCGTCGGCTAAATCAACAGCACGCGCGCACTCAAAGGCGCAGGTCTGCGCCCTCAAACATTGATTAAATTTGGGAATTTCGCTCGTTGTGATGTTACATTTTCGGAATTCTCGTGCGCGGAAATTCGCATTTTCGAGCTCACATGAGCAATCAAATTATCGGAAATTCTAGAACTCGATCGAATTCTGTTTGCAAGTATCTGTTTCTTTCCGTCAAGCGAAGACTGTGATTCACATGACGAATTGTTCAAACTTCTTTTTTTTTTTTCCTGAATCTTTTCAATCGTCATTCTCTCGTGCCACCGTTTGTCTTTTCATTGTGTGAACACTGAACGCACAGTTTATATAGTATATATCTTAAGAGTTTTTATTTTCTAGTTTCTGTATCTCTCGAGTTTATTCTTGTAATTATCTCTCGAAGGAAAAACTTTGCAAGTCCGACACGGCACGGTCTCGCCTACGGGGCAGGTAATCCGCACGGCGTGCTCGAAACAAACAAATCGGCATCAACAATAACGACGGCACTCAAGGAGTCTCTCTCTCTCTCTCTCCGCTCCAACGTTTTTCTTTAATTCGTTTTAATTAGCGCAAACCAGCGTTAACAAAGGTTTCACTTCTGTGGGAATTAATTAAAGCAGCTTTCCGAACTTTGCCGGCGGTGGCCGCCGCGAGAGTGGGCGATAGTAGGTAGGTATCTAGTGGTTGGTATCCTCTCCTCGCGCATAAAGTCCGAGATGGCGAAAAAGGAACAGTAAAGGCGGCAGCGGCTGCCCCGCTGAATATTCATATATTGTAATCAACCTCCCCTGGACCGCGGGCGAAAGACGTATGTATTGTACATGCACCGGTGCCCCGTTACGTACTTACGTATGAACACGCACGGACTATATCCTCTCATCGCGCCTCCTTCGCTTGGTGTTTTCCGTCGTTGCATTTTCCACGGTGCGAACTCGGTGGCGTTTAAGAGGCCCGCAATCAACGCGTGAGATACAATGCATGCAGGGAACCTCTGCCGGCGCTCATTAATTTCGCGCATACCGCGGCGAGAACGGCGAGACAGCAAATTTAATCGCTAAGCTGTATTCTGCGCCGCGCGTGCTTAAGTGACCGTCAATTATATACCTGTATACAGGTACATTCTCTATGAAAATTGCGCTTCTTTTGTTTGCAAGTGCGAATAAACGACTTAACAGATTTGTGTTTGTCGCACCTTATTGATTCGTTTTTTTTTTTTTTTTTGTTCTCTATCGGAGAACTTCCTTCGTCGCGCAGTTTAATTCCTGCGCGGTCTTAATTTCTGTTTGAATTTAATTAATATCTCATGAAATTTACTAGGCTTACCGCTTTCTCTCAGTATTCATTAATTCTCGGAGTGGAGTTGAAAGAGCGATAACTTAATCAGCTAAGGAGCTTTCTTCTTTGCAGTCGCCGCGCGTCAGTTTCCTGGCTTTTGAAGATTTATGAAAGAGTTTCGGGTTTTAAAGTAAAATTTGATATAACAAGAGCGTTCAACACTCACAAGAAAATGTATTTGTATCGGTGCGGTTTTTTGTCGAACGCGCGGCACGGACAAAACACACAATGTTGCTGAAACACATTAAATGTAACAGCGTATCGGTTTTCATTTAGAAAACTTCATATTTTGTTTGTGCGATTTGTTAATAATCCCAGTTTTACACAATACATCGAGATTCTGCGTTGCATTTTTTTTTGTTTTAATTTATATTTTGATTAATTAAATCAAGCGCTTCTCCGAGTATTAATTAATAATATTTATATATTAACTTGACAATGGGATTATGCACATTATCCCGTTCAATATACACAGTTTCTCTCTGTGTTCTCGCGATATCCTTCAGTTTAAAAGTCGATTTTACGCACAGAACAATGTCATCATGTTACAAAACACGTGATTATATTATATTCCCTTTGCCTGCGCATATTTTCTTCATTCTTTAGAGCCCGTAATTGAAACCAAACAGAATTTCATTGTACGGTTTTAACACACACTGCGAATTACATCGTAATGCTCTGAAATTTGAACGAGCATTTCTTGTTATTTTAAGCCCATTTAATTAAACTTGATCGACTGTTTATGTCTTTTTTTTTTTTTTTTTAGCAAAACAGACTGTCGCATTACCTTTAATTAGCTTGTGTGTTGCGCACAATTACGACATGTCACAGAGATCTAATACGTCAAAATTAAGTAAAATTGTTCACTAGCACTTTTTTAAATTAATATAAATGTCGAAAAGTTCCAATTAACATTGGTCGAATCACATATGTGTATAAACATATAACATTCGCAGAGAGTAAAAGGGTGCGAAGGTCGCGTAAATAAAAATTCAAGCATAAGAGAATATTGTGCAATTAGTATTACATACGTCAATATATAATTAGTCATTATATCGATATAAATAATTTATACGACCACATATAGGGCGTGTTTTTCATTCTATCAATTTTTTTTTTTTTTTTTTTTTTTTTTTTTTTTTTTTTTACTGTTACACACACAGAGCCGACATGATCGCTTTATTAAAAATATTCACGTGTATTTCTCGGTTTTGCTCTAAGCGCGCGTCTGCGCGATTTTAATCAGAGATTTTTTACCGTTGACCCAGTCTCCATCTCTTTTCTCCTTCACCGCAATTCCTTATTTCTATTCCACAGTAGTCGTCGCAATTCTTTGCCACGTTCTAGCGCAAGATTGACAAAGAACGAGTCTAAGGAGAGTTAAAGACGGCGAGCCATTGTTCTACGTATACGACAATGTGATATTCACGCCGTTCCTTAATAAAGCTCGCATAAAAGCTTCTTCTAGAATTTGCGTCACCCTTAAAATTATAAATGTAACATTTTCTCTCTCCCTTAGTTAACGGTAACGATAAATATTCAAGTAAAAAAAGTTTTTTGTTTGCACTAAACGCAGTTTCGTTAAAAAAAAAAAAAATAACTTTTCCGTTATGAGAGAGTATCTTGAAGTCTTTGTTTCAAACGGAGAATCTGATTTCCGCGTGTAATTGCGTGGCCAGTCGTTTACGTATACTGTTTTTCCTGTCGCACGTAGAGATCTTGTTTGCAAAATGGATACGCTCGCAGCTGTACCGCATTTATGTAACGTCGGAAAAAAAAAAAAAAAAAAAAAAAGTACATTGTTGTGGTTTGTGAGTGGCTCTTGGTAAACGATCGCATGAGTGCGATTTATGTAAATGTCGGACTATTCTAAATAGAATGAAAATGCTGTGTATCGCTCTTGTCTACGAATCCTTGAAAAACCTCCGCGTTCAAAATACTTGAATTAAATAAATATACTTTAATTAAATATTAACTTAATTTACTTTTAAACATGCAAAAAGCATATCTATATACATTTATATATATATTATAATCAACATATTATATAGATATTTAATATAATTATTATTAAAACATTAAACATTCTTAATTGCTATTCAATTGGCTATTTATTTAATTTGTATCAAAAATAGAAAAGTAAAATTAGCGAGATACGTGCGTGACTAATATTTAAAAAATTAGTTACTATATTTCAAAGAGAATTCATTTTACGCGACAAAACTACTTATTGTTCTCTCTCGTTGTCTTATTGTATTGAACTTGGAGAACAGTATCGAACTTTGTCATCCGCGTCTTTCTGTGTAAGTTTTTTTTTTTATAAGATAAGACATAAAAAAGACGTTTCACACAGGATTTATTCCTCTGTTAAGAGGAAAGAGACCCGGAAAGAACAGGCAGGCGTGTTGGTGAAGACGTCCTCGTGTAATCTCAATTAGCGGGAGTCACTTTAATCGATCGGTTCGAATCTCCGCGCAGCGAGGCAAATCTCTTCCAGTTCTCTTTTCGTCCCGTTGTTGCCAACGAGACGATGTCGTAGTGCGGCGTCGGATTGAGTTTGCATCGATCGCTTTTTTTTTCTTTTCTTCGTTCTTGCCTCGTTGGTGTACACCGGGCGCAAGGTGAAACCCACGGCAACTCCCGAATAAAAGCGAGCAAAAGCCGGAATTAAGCTGCGAGACTGTCGAAGGATCTAGACTTGTAAAGAGAAAATTTGCCGCAGAACACGAGTCGTCCTTTTGAGATCGTTCTTTTTTTTTTTTTTTTGTTATTCCGTGAACGTTCGCTTTTAACTTTTAAGATGTTTGTCATCATAGGTCGACGTGTTTATGTCCTTATCTACGTGATCCCGGATCAGCTGTTTTTGGTGGTTATTATTTCGCACACGTGACAAACTAAATAACAGGCTCAGATGTCGCGTGAGCGGTGAGATAAAATCATGATAAGCCGACAATTTTAGAAAATACACGTTTATAAAAAAAATGTATAACAATTAATCTGTGATTTTTTTTGTTTCAGGTGAGTCAAATCATATTAATTGTCCTCGCTACGCTCATGTAAGTAAATTAATACACGATTGTTTGCATTTTATTATATGTATGTTATGTAAAACACCACATTCTGATTACTCATAAAATTATATCAATTATATTATGTCAAAATTGAGTGTCGCAGCTACACGCTTGTTCAAGTGATCTTCACAAGAACTTTCACAGCTTGTGCTCATGTTATTTTTTATTTACAAGTAAGCGTACGCTTGATTTGAATAACGGCACCTGTGCAATTTATTTATTTATTTATTTATTTTTTGTTTTGTTTTGTTTGGAGGTAACAATTTTTTTGCACACTCTTCCTGTAGCTTTTCAAACGTTATCTCTTGTTCTCATCTTGACTGATGCACGGTCTCATTAATGTCTTTATCACAGTATCGCGTAATTGCGTGATTCGCTTGAATTATCGCAACACATCGATGTTTGTCATGATTACATTTTAACAAGTAGAGCCACGTGTGTGAACTCTATTTTTTTTTGTATCAACACATCGGTACATTCGATAAAAGCGCTGAGGAAGTTTACTGCGGCACGTGAATAGCATGAAAGTGAACACGGCAGTTTTTCCGAACGATTAGAGAGTTTTTCCTCGAGGCATTTCCGCCGTTCTTTCGAAATATCGGAGATGTTGCTGATG
This sequence comes from Pseudomyrmex pallidus, assembly GCA_014825455.1. NCBI lineage: Eukaryota > Metazoa > Arthropoda > Insecta > Hymenoptera > Formicidae > Pseudomyrmex > Pseudomyrmex pallidus. The sequence continues at coordinate 19,229 of QVNV01013735.1, read as the reverse complement.
TAGGCGAAGCGCATGATAAATCCTGCACGTGTCCATTCGCGTATAATGCATCGATCGATGCGAAGATACAAGTCCGCGTAGCAACGTTTTAGATTCGTCCATCGCGAGATTAATGTTACCTCCACTAGCTGTAAGATTAGCTCGCTAAGTTAAGCGTGTGATCGCGGTACGGTATGAGTTCGCTTTATCTCACGATTCGAAATGCGGTCTGTCTCGGTCTGCATCGCCGCGCGTTTGCGTCAGACTCTCCGGATCGTTCAAAGTTACCATCGAATCCGCAACGACGCCCTCGTAAACGTCGCTCTTTTACGACGCGGCCGAGCGTTTCGGGTTGCACTTGCAGTACATCATGGCGAGCATTACGTAGTTTCGGAGAGAGGTTTGCCGAAATCGTTTCGCTCTTGTTCGCCATTGTGCGCTTCGCGTACGCGAGCCGCGCGTGTTTCGTTCACGAACATTGTGTCGCGGTTCTGTCTCGTCGAATCGTCGCGAACCGATATTTTTCGTCGACGCGGGATGAAACGAACCGCGCGAGCGACGAAATTTTCCCGCGTCGGCAATAAATTTTCGGAGCGTGATTTTATTCCGCGAGTAAATCCCACGTTGCCCAACTTTGTCCCGCGATTTACGCTCGGTTCGCGCGCTACCGTCGTGTTTTCGAGGGTTATTCCGGACGCGAGATATCTCGTCAAATGCGCGATAAAAGCCGACCTTGAATGAAAACGTACCTACTCAACTCTACTATACTTTTTTCTCGTTTTCTCTCTCGGACGATTTTTTTTTTTTTGCATCGTTTTCCCCGCGCTAGATGAATCCTTCAGTCTCTGATGCTTATTTCCTCGGTAATTGCCTTTTTTCGCGAAATGACGCAAAATCGCGAGAAAATCTAGAGCGTAACATTTGCCAGCGACGTTAAGATTCCGAGTGAAGATTATCTATTTAGTTGTCTTTATTTTTACGAGGCTTTTAACTCGGAATACGTCGCTGTTGTATGCAAATTCGAGCAATAGCGTATAGGATGGAAAATTTCTTTAAAACTCATTATCACATAGCGACAATAGAGAAATCGCACGAGGAGCGATTGATAAATATCCGAAACGTCGCACAGATAGCTGTCGCACTACGTGATAATGAGTCAGAGTCTTGATATTTGTTTTTCGGAAAGAAATGAAACTTGACGATGACAATGGCAATATGACTATTGTCGCTATTTGCGCGTCGTTTCGGATACTTATCAATCGCCTCACTTCGTACATTCGGAGTTAAAATTGTTGTGAAATTTAGATGAAGAAATTTATTATTAAGCGCTGTTAATCATAAATTTCTCATATAGACGACGAATAGAAGAAGATTAAGATAAATTTGTGCAGACAGAAATTATATTATTCCGAACAAGTTAAAAGCTCGTGAAAATTTACAATTAAATGTAAGTATTAAGATTGATGCGAGCCGATTGCCGGACGTACGTGCAATTATATACATTTATTAATTTCTCTTAAACGTGTAAATTAACACACTTGGAAATTCTAATTGAATTTAATTCGAAAATTCACATAGGATGCTTGATTCGCACCATTATAGACGTGAAATATCTAATTTATTTTTTCCATGAAAATTAAAAACTGCTATTAAAGTTATATTTTTATTAAAATCATTAATATTTGTACCATTAATAGTTGTACATTATTCTGATTGGACGTGTATCTGGCAGCAAATGCATTGCAGTCCAAGCATTATATGTGAGAAATACATAACCACGGAAATAAATTCATTTGGCCACACTCCGGAAGTTTTGCTTTCAAGAGCTTTCGTAAATGACTGAGCACTGAAACTTTTCATAGTTAGGTTTAACATATCCCCGGATACCTCGTAAATGTATTATATTTTACGTACGTTTCGTCTCAAAATATGCGGCGCATATTTTCTCGCGGTGGAGAACCATGTGTGTCACACGCGCACAGAAGTACGAGAGAATTATGAAATTTGTTAGAGAGCATAAAGAGGAAAGAAAATAATAATATGGTTTTAATAAGTTTTTAGAATTTTACTTATTTAAGAAAAAATTCTAAAAATAATAATAATTTTCTCGCGGAGAAAGATTATTATACTTTTATTAGACTCGATCGGAGACGATTGGATTTTGATCTTAACAAGACACGACGGTAACCCTTCACGATAATAACACAAAGTTCCACATGAAAAGGCGAAAGAATGGGGGAAAAAATAACAAGAAAATCCGGCGACAACGTCGCGAAAAAGTACTAGTTAGAAGCCAGTGCGAAAAGAATAAATCTCTGCGCGAAGCAAGGTCATTATTCCATGGAATCTTTTTCGACCCCTCACTATCGGGTGTTTTTTGTTCCCTTGTCTAGCTGGCGTTTTCCCTTCAGTAGGGAAGGGCCAGGTACAGCAAAGGGCACTCCACCGATTCCGCTTTCGCGAGAACCGTTATTATTCTGCGTATTTGCATTTTTGTTGCGACCTTTTTAATTGCAATTATACACATATATAGTTGTGGAAGATGACCATTGAGACAAAATTCGTCTCGCAGAAACATTTTGAACACTCACGCGATTTAACATTTCTACGATTTTCAATTAATTTACAATTTTAATTAAACATTTTCGACCATTTCGCTATTTTAAATTTTGAACGCTTTCTATATTTATACTCTTCTTATTGAAGAGATGTCTGCTTCGTTGAGAAAATACGCTAATCTATAGTAAATTGAAATATCGCCGCGTTACCACCGAACACTCGCTCCGATAACACTTCAATTGAGCAGCTCTACCGTCAGCTACGAATCTTCTTTCGTAGTGAGCGCTTCCATGTGCGCGCTATTTTGATAAGACTGCTACCGTAAGTTATTTCGAGCATAATTACTTATATATCCATTGCGTAAGAGTTATTATCGATTTGTTCGATTAAAGGTCAGTCGCCAACTGACTTGTGTCAATCTCTCGCGGTGTCTTTTGAGAAAAAAAATACATACGCGGTCTAGGGTTAAATAAATTTAGACGTAAATAATCTCTTCCTCTGCCGTCTCAAAAACTGCAGTGAGAGAAAAGTTTTTTCCATTTTACGCAATGTACACAGGATTAAAAAATTTGTAAGTGGTTTCCACATTCACTTAATTTCAACGCTTATTTTCTATTTAGCAGCTATATAACGTTGCTTAAATTTTAACATAAAGAAACATAAAACAAACCGCACACTTTTCCTATATGTAGCAAAAAAAAAAAAGAAACAAATAGAAACGCAGGAAAGATGAAAAAGGGCGAGGAAGGAAAAGAGAGAGATACTGTTACATAACTATTATGCAACGCTCCACTGATCTTCTGATCTCCCATCGACCAATGTGGTTACGTAATTTGATCGGTTAGTCATGGGCTGTAGAGCCTAGATCACCCATCGTATAACATCCACGCGTGTACGCAAAAGCATCTCCTGTGAAAAATTGCGGCGATTGATCTGACAGAGGAAGAAGGTAACTTATCCGGATCAGACATGTATCAGGCCAAGGTAGAGATCGAGAAAGAACGCGACGGAGAATAGAAGGGAGCGGATTCTCTCTCGTTCTCTTCTGATTTGCAAGGTCGACTTACGTACATAAGACGCCGTCAGGGTCGATTTATCTCTTCCTCTTCTCATTTTCCGTATCCACTACTCGCGTGTGTATATGTTTCTCTTCACATTATTGTTGTCTTTCTTTCAGAAATTTGTGTTTCTGAATGTTTTGCGAATTCCGAATGTTTGTGCACATTAGGCGACAAAAATTAATTCTTTGTTTCTTGCTTTAATTTTTTTAATACACAATTCGTTGATGGTTTATTCATAATTTGTATTCGCGATTAAATTATATTATAATTAACGATATATTAATAAAGTTGATGTGCAAAACTCTCTCTGAGAAGATAAACGGGTAGAGTAGCAAAGATACATAAGCGGAAGACGAGAGAGTTTGATGTTAATTCTTGCTTATGGAACGCGTACAGCCGATGTAATCCTTATTACAACGTATGATGTCGAGAAGAGAAGGTCTCTCTCTCTCTCTCTCTCTCTTCTGATACACCGTATCCTCTTATCTACATCCTCTGCCATTAACCCTTCTTCTTTAATACACGCTATATTTTCCTCTTGTAAAATCGCCTGATATTCTACTTATACCGGAGTCATCTTTTCTATAAACTACCCACTCTTGCTCTCTCACCTCTCTGCTCACGTCTCTCCTTTTCTCCTCGTATCTTGTACGTCGCTCGCTCTTGTTTCCTGTCTCGCAGCACTCCCTCTCACTGTTTCTCCCGTATATTCACATACACACACACACACATCCATCTCTCCTTCTTACACAGCCTCTGCACCAACCTACCCCCTCTCCCTTTTCTCGTCCTTCTATCTCCCTCTGTCTCCTTAATGCTATTCCCTCCGCTTCTGTCTTACTTTCGCGCTCTCTGCGTGCCTGTCCCCCTTCCTCTCCCCATCCCTCCGCCAGGTCGACCTCCGTTTCCCCCTCGTGCCTCAACACGCCCACGTGTCACGTGGTTGTGTGGGTGCACGTGGACGTAGCCGCACACAGTGGCGCACGACGAGCCGACCGCCAACAGCACCGGGAGTGCGGATGCGAAGTACCTACGGAGTTGAGGGTACGGACGACAGTGCCGCGTACACACCACAACGTTCCGCACTCGTGCCTTGCGTTCTCGCGCGATAGATCGCCCGCCGCCGCGCCGGAGTCCGATCCATCGGAACGATCGATCGCGGAACGACCGTCTCTTCATTCTCTTCCTTCCGGGGGTTGATCTTGCTGCGACAGTTCCCAGGCTTTCGAACACGCGCGCCGCCGTGTCACGACGCTACGTGTCAAACACGGGAATTCGAGGATCATCGCTCGATCTCCGTGCGCGGGATGGAAGCGAGATCGAGGGAAAATCCGACGATCGTCGAAGATGTTCGCGGGGAGAAGAAGAAGCGCGAACAGTCCCGTATGAGAAAATATGAAATGTTTCCTGTGAGGACCGCGTGTCTTTGATCTTCTCGTTTTCGAGTTTTTTTTTTTTTTCGAGAATCAAAAGCGAACGGATGCACTCGTGAGAATGATATCGGGAGTGAAAATGAACTTTTGCGCGAAAGATGACGCGAGGGATGTTGTGCGAGATGCGATTGATAGCAGCTGCTTTATGCGACAGAGAAGTTATTAGTTTTGAGACCGTGTGTACGTGTGTGCGTGTGTCTGTACATATGCGCGCGTGTACGCGCGTTTGTGAATTTTGAGATCTGCGCTTTTTTTTGAATGAGTATTTACTTGAATATTCAGAATCTACGAGGGATGCGACGACTGTTTCGCAGCTGGCTATTCCACGTTTTAAAGATCAGCTGATGGTACCTATGATGCGCGAACTTAAAGGGATCTTCTTGGTGTAGGTCGTCGTTGCGGTTGATACACCGACTTGAATGATTTTCTTTCCTTCGTATTTTTGATATCAAAATAGACTGCGAGCTTTATATAGCGGAAAAGAAAAGTAGAAACGAGATATCTCGGAACTGTTTCTCTGGTCTTTAAACAAGTTCTCTTGTTTTGCGGAAATGAGATTGTTTTTTTTTTTATTTATCCTCTGTCAATGGAAGATGTAATGTATATAAATAATAATCTAGTTGGTTCTTACGTTTGTTTGCTTCGCGTATAAACTACAGAAAAAAAAAAAGATCATAGTCTTGTACACACGTATATGAGAATTTAGTGACAGCACACGCGTGTGCGCTGAGGTAACAGACAATCAATGTCTCTCCTTGAGTCTTAACTTGAAAAGAGAACAAAATGTCAATGACGTAATCCAAGAAGAAACGTAACAAGCTCGATGACAAATGCTAAACTACATTATTATTTCCTCCGCGTGTCTGATACAAGGACCATCGTTGTGCGGAATTGTTGTTGGAAGGGAATTTCTTTCACGTGTGTCTCTTCGACGTCCTCGCTCTTAATGTCATCAAAGGTTGAAGCGTGGCCTCGACGAAACAAGTCGCGTCGCCGACATCACACAGTTGAGCGGAAGAGAGAAAACTAGACTAGACGAGGGACTGCTCTCGAGAGATGCTCGAGTGCCAATAGAAACGTTCCGAGTGTCACGAAAGAGCGCGCGGACGGAGAAAGAGCCGATGGGACTCGATCGATGGTGGTCGAATTCGAGCGCGGGCGTCGGAGCAAAGTGCCCTCGAGTTCTCGCCGGTGCGCGTGTGTACACACGTGTCTCTGCTCACGAAAAGAGACGATTCGATAGTAATTGCACTGTCTTCAAGGAGAAGGAGGAGGAGGGAGAGGAGGAGGAAGAGGAGACGGCCGCCAGGTCGTGAACTCCGTCAGGTGGAAATTGAAAGACGCTCGTTCCGAAAAGCTTCCTTTTTACGGGACTTGGTTGGTTTCGCGGAATGTTTTTATTAATTCAACGAATATTTTTCAACTTGAGTGATCGCGATACAATGACGATCCGAAAGGATTGCGCAACATATGAAACAGTTTGTGATACAGCATGTTGTGAGTGTTGCTAGTGCTAATTGTGGATACATATATATGTGCGTCGCCTTGGACTCGTAACGTGTTAATGTGTTCGTATTGCTACCTGAGAAACTGAAGGTTTTTTCTTTATTACGTTATTTATTGTCAAGATTTATTCTCACATCGAGTTGCTTAACAAAAAGGTTTTTTTTAGTTATGACTACACAAGAAAATATTTCTATTTTTTTTAATGCAAATGTGTACTAAAAGACAAGAAAAGGATATTAAATTTAGATATCGCGTTCTAAGAAAATATCCAATATAAATGAAGATCTCGTTATATTGCGCAAAGTTTCGATAGATTAGAGATTGGATTCACTTTGTTGTTGAAGCAAACGAATCGCGCGCAAAGACTCTCTGGTTTTGACATTTGCTTGTGAACTATCTGTTTGCTTGGAACCGCATGTGTTTGCTTATGCATCCAAAGGGAATAGCGTGGTTGTCGGGAGGACCGATAGGATTTCAGATAGAATGGACGAGAAAATTGGGAGCGATTGGCGACTATTTGCCGAGTGTTTACTCGAACCTGTGTGTGTGATCGACCCGCGGTCGAGAGAGAGCTTGTGTTGCTCTAGAAAAGCCATTCGTCTTGGTAGACATCGCGTTCATTAAGTTAACGTTGTGTACCGCTCTATCTGAGAGCCGTCACGGTTCTCATGAACGAATTTATATCATTCCCTCAGCATCCCTTGTACTTAGCTTATCGGTCAGAGACAAAACCGCCACGCGGAGCAGCTTCCACGAAGCTATTTGCGTCACCTTTTCTTTTACATCAATGCCAGATGAAATAGCGCGTGCCATTAAACCCGTTTTATTTACATATATCGCATTTCAATTCGACTCATACTGCGAGCACTTTGCTCTAAGTATTTTTTTTAGTTTTATTTTTTTATTGTTATTATTATTATTTCCAATATGATCTAATTTAATTTATTCGCTTTATGGGAACCGATCGTACATTGCGATCTCGATATTCTAGAGAGCCGAGCGTGAAGTTTAATGTGCATGAATAATAGCGTAGAAACGGACAACTTTATTGCGTCTCTGGTTTACCGGACGTTTCGAGCCAATCGAAAGATCAATTCTAATTTGAATGTGAGATTAAATCAAACCGATAAATATGGTGATGCGATGTTATCGCGATGAGTCTTCTTGAGAGAGAGAGAAGGAGAGAGAGACAGAAAGACGCGTTATTAAATTAAATCTCTTGATAAAGATTTACTTTACTGACGCATCAAAGGCTGCGCCACCGCGCGGTATAATTATCAGGTAAACCCCATTGCCCGCGATGAAAATTTGAATTTGAAATTTGAATTTCAAGTTCGATTAAAGTTACCGAGCTCATATTTCACAAATATTCACGCCTTGGTAGAACCCCATGAATATTCGTCGCGATCTTACGGCGACGCAAGGGTTCATTTACGCAGTCGGCTTATGTGCCTCTTTCGTGAAGCTCTTCGAGCATTCTGTATGGGTGCAGCAGCTACGCAAATAAAGTAAAAGATTGCAATTGGAAGACAACTTGATTAAAACACTGTTTTCAAGTGAAATTACTTCCACTGATGTAAATCTGTGCTTGTTTCAAAATTTACATTTTGATGTTACAAATTTCTCTCTCTCTCTCTCTCTCTGTCATCATCTTAATATTATATATGATCTACATTTTTCGATTTATTATTTTTGTTTATTACGTTTCATTGTATCTATTATATGTATCGAAGAGTTTGTGATATCGCAGATGAAAAATCTCGGAAGAAAATCTTTTCCGCGTGTGTTAAGTAAATTTTATTTTAAATTTAAATCGTCTCTTATATGTCAAATATTAAATCGGACACTTTCGGCATTCGAGATTTGTTTTTCTTAAGTGAAACCTCATTGGATTCGTAACCGGCGATGTCAAGAAAAGATTAAATCTTACATTATAGAAAATTTATTCGCGCGAGGTTACCGAGAAAGAGGAAAAACATCGTGTTTCAACTGCCTGCCGTGGGGAATTGAAAAATCTGAGGAGATTGCACGTATGTTTGTATGTCGATATTGCTCTTATCGTTCTACATATAATATGTATGAGAAGCCGAGCACGCTGTGCCGCGAGATTTATTAATCTCGAGCCTACATTATTATTGGAATATCTGCGTTGGCCAATATGAGAAGTTTTTTTTTTTTCTTCTCATTCGTTCCTCGCAAATCTCTTGCTGATCGCAACAAGTTTGCGTGCATACGGACTCCTCGTATTTTCGCGAAAGTTTGTTGGAAAATTAAAGTGGTGCACATAAATCCAGAAATCTACATCGCAGTTTATATTATTGATCTTGTACGTAGGTATTACTCGCGCGTTGCGATTCAACGCGCGAATATCGTCGTACAATCACTTCGTTGAAATTACATAACAAGGCAAACCGTAGTCCGAACTATTTTCAATCTCATCAGTTTGGATTGAAATTCTTGCTCTAGTTATATATTGCTGATATTTTGGCGAACTATTTTGTGAAAAGTTAATTATTTATATATATATATATATATGTATATACATGTGTACACATTCTCTGTCTTAATCTATCTCTGTTGTTATATCCACTTTGACGTAATAATTAAATGTGATAAAGTAAGTCATATAATGTGTCTTTCGTATATTACACGGTTCTTTGAGAAATTGCCGGAGAAACGTTTCCACGCCGTGGAAGTTTTCGTCATCTCCGCGTAACGACTTTCAGGAGATTTACTTTAATTATTAGTAATCATATATTGAAGTTTACATCCGGGGCAACGTTTAATAATAAGAAAAGAGCGAATATGCTCGTGAAAGTCTTCAGTACGAAGAAAGTTCCAAAGTGCAACACTTAGCGAATTTCTCCAGTTTTCTTACTTACGAATTTATTCGAAAATTAGTAATGCGTGCTCTGCCACATAATTTTATAAAATACGAACTAATTATATAACTTGCGGTATTAAACTTTACTGCAAAAGTGTTCAGATAGATATATCTACGATAAATATATTTTTATATAAAACTTGTTGCAATAAACAAAATTTTACAAAAGTTGTAAAAATAAGAGTATTGTTTGTATTCGATTATCTTTTAATATTGCATGTCACGCGAATGAGCTCTTGTTGTAATAACGTTATAAGAAAAGCGTATATTAATTCGCGGAACAATTCGTACGTGTTATCTTTTCTGCAAAAAAACATCTTGCTCTCGATGCTCGAACTCTGTAAAACCGATCAGCCACATGCGCCGATATAAGAAGAGCGTTCGCGTTATCGCCCCCCCGCGTCGTCGAGTTTCGGTCACGGTGCAGGCCTTAATTAAAGTTTCGCAACCGATTGCACGAAGAGAGCGCGACGAGAGTAATCAACGGTCGCCCACGCAATCACCGATCGGTCGCGATCGAAGCCAAACTTCGTCGCTTGTGCCTCGCCACCGCGTAATGGAAACCGTTCACGGATCTGCAATGTCCACCACGAAAACTTTTCGAACGTTTTGTTTTCCTTAACCACCCGATTAATTCCTCTCTCGCTCTTTAGCTTCCTCGTTACAATCTGCAAGAACGATCCCGGTAACACATCGTCTCGGTGAACAAACCGCACTTATCGAGCTTATCGTTTTTAAAAGCCGATTCCTCGGGCGAAGGTTATTTCGCGGCATGAGATTTATACGGCTATAATAAACGTGGCCACGCAATTTTTCTCTCGCGTGTTCGGGTTTATAGTGAAGATTAATTATCTGTGCTTCTATATTTTTCAAGGTTTAAACAAGCGTGAATAATTGAGTTCTAACTTTCTCTCTCTATCTCTCTTGCAACATCAGAAGAGAATACATTTTTAATTAAAAATAAATCGTTTATTTCTTATACTCGATGTGTTACGCGATTACAAATTGACATTATATATGATTTATCGGAATAGGAAACATGAGCGGAATAACAATGACAAATCGAGGACGCTGAGGGCAAATTTCGACCGACACGGTTCAACGCATGTAATAGAATCATTCATGGATCGGTGATAGTGACTGAAGTTTCGGTTGCTTTACCACACGTAACTCTCTCTCTCTCTCGTCTCGTGCATAACTACGGATCAGTTTAATACTTTTCATTCAAAACCTGATTAAAAAAAGCATCAACATAACGAGATTAAAATGTGTTCCGTTTGTTGTTTAAGTTTTTATATTGTTTGTACTAATACAATTGAAATTATTTAAAGAATATTAAAACTTTAAACACACTTGTTGCGACTGAAAACTCTATAAAACAAACTTTTTTTCCGTGTGAAAAATTTAATTGCTTCTAAGTGGACTTCGCGTAAATTGATCTGCGAGACGATTTTAAACTTTTGTCACGCACTTCTCGATATACAATAGATATATATATACATCGAAACGCGATTCGAGAAATACTTTTTCCATCTTGCTACATCGAAGAATGGTGTATCGCAAATACCATTGGACACATCTCATATTGCTTCGAACAATATCATGTATATCGCTATTCGTACGACGAATATTGTGTTGCAAGAGAGACTCGAGAATTTTTCACCAATATAATATCTGTTTCTTCCGCCTCGACGACGAATGTTTCTGACAGTTAAGTAGCAATACGAATCGGTCGAAAAAGAAAACCAAGTCGACGATGTTGCAAAGTTGCGATAATATGACGTCGGAACATTTTTTTCGAAACAATTATCTTCCAATCCCGAGAGATAGTTACATCAAAGGGAACTATATCGTACTTGAAATTGTCTCATTTATTAGGCGTCAGACGGACGTTCGCTTAGTCGATCTTTTGATACTTCCACTGTTCATTCAAACTTGAATTACGTTAATGGATGACGTCTAAGAGATTGAGCGCGTAAGGACAGAGGATCATTCAAGAACAATTACACTCGGTGGGAGGACTCTCTCTAATGAAATTAACTCGTCTCCGATAATTAATTAGTGTCCGTCACACGATAGCCTTCTTTGCCGGTCTTGAGTGATAGTGATATATGCTTCGTGTAGTTATTTCGCGAGGTTTCAAAATTCCAGATGTGTTTCTCGCGATGATAACAAATGTGTACAAGACCGAGATTAATTTAAAACAATCATAACATGAATATTTTGTGGCGAGACCACAATGACGTATGATTTTCATCATTCGCGAAAAAAAAACGGAGAGCGAGATATGTTAATCAAATTTTCGTTTGAATTTCAACTCCGACCTAGATAAAATTATCATTATGTTACAGCAATAAATTAAATGTTTGGTAGCTCTGTTTAGCAGCCACGCAGAAGGCTGCAGGAGTAGTAGCAGCACGCGTAGGTGTGTATAGTCGGGCATTATCGATTCGCGATATAGATGCAACGATGCACAAACGCGCCGCAGCAACGTGCCGATGCGAACAAAAAGAATGAGGGAAGGGCATAGGAGAGAGACAAGTTCGAGGAGGTAGTCGTGGAATCTTGATTTTTACCACGAGATACCGGATCTCGGCGGCGGAAAGCGAGGACAGGTTTTGCTGTCCTATTATGGATCTTCGATTTCTCGTACAGGAACTGTACGATGCTCTTCCGCGACGACCGCGATGTTTTTCTTGAGTTACGGAGAACAATTTTCAAAGAATATGGCGCAAACGGCGCAGTCTGTATGTCATTGGCAATTTGCATATCTAACCGTAATAAATTTTTTTATCTTTTTTATTCTTGAGAGAAAGAGAGAGAAAGAGAAAAGATTTCGCTAAAAGGGATTTATATCGAGGAATTTGTATCTAAAGTTGTTGTGTTCAATACAAATTTACGCTGATTAGCACTAAGATGACCGAAATAACATCGAGACTAGGTAACAAATGTGGAATACATTTGAGTTCGTATTTACGTTCACGCAGGATTTTGCCTCCGTGTATATTGCACTTTAATGGACCTCTCTCTCTCTCTCTCTCTCTCTCATCAATAATCACCCAATAAGTAAGTAGTATTGCCAATGTCGTGGTTTATTACGGATAGTTTAGCGTACAGTGTTCTGTAGTCTCTCGCTTAAACATGCTCTGTGTTTGTCGTTCCTGTTTCGGGTGAGAAAACGCATATTGCAGGCGTGGTTGCTGTGCAATCAGAGAGCGGCGAGGCATAGCACGGGGGGCGATGATGTATTAATACCATTATCGCCCGATGATCACCTGCGCCCCCAAACTAACCCAACAGCTCTCGCGTTATTAAAGGACGCGTCGCGACGCTTTCCGAATGGTTCGTTTAACCGTTGCTCGTGATCATGATCGATTCGTCTTGTATCATCTTCTCTTAATCGAGCAATTAATAGTTGCGCTTCGTTCGCGCGATTTTTCTATATATTTTAATGAAAATTTCTGTCCCGCATATTTCGCGAGTAATCATGCTCAGTTAATTAGCATTGCGATGATATGGTTTATATACATGTATATATTTTTTGCAGAGAAAACGTAACGCGATAAGTGCGCTCGTAATTAAGTCACGGTTAAATTCGTCCGGTTTGCGATAGTCCGCAAGTCTTGAAAGATAAAAAAAATACGACGATTAACGTAATCGAGACCAAAAAGCATATACAGCAGTCTGCTTTTTTCGCGCACATCTTCTTATTCTCCGCCGTTCCCGACCGGCTTTCAACGCTTATCCCCGCTTTTTAACCCCCCTCGCTTGATCGTTTAAGACACATCGTAGAAGCAGCGTAAAAAGATGGTATTAAGTCGGGATTTTTTTTTGTTTATCCAGTGCAGCGCACTTATTCTACAGTCGCGACGAAAGACGGAGTGACTAGAAAATTCACGAGTCTAGCATAATAATATGTAATTTTAACGTTTTCAATTTTTTGAACAATGATGTCTTTCAAAAAGAAAAATTATACAGACATTTCGTTTTGTAGAATGTTTATTCAATTTTTCTCGATTCTGTTCGTGCGTTGACCGACGGTGTAATTGTAACTAAAACCCACCAAATGATGAAATCTCATGTTTCTCGAAACCCGGACAATTACAGTTTCCAGCGAACTTTTGCACCCTTGCTCATCGCTTGCTCCCGACACCCCCAGATTTCACAGTGGCGTGCTGCCGTCTGCCATTGTGAGCGGGATAATTACGCCTCATTAACAAATAGCTTTCTTTGATGTGGAAACCACGTGCACATCGGGGTAGCGAACGATTGTACAGACCGTTGGTTCATCCGAGTGTGATGCAGGGGGTGGCATGCGACACGGATAAAGAGTAGATATACGAGACACGATGAAAGGACACAGCGGAGAGACAGCGGGCGAAAGCGAGACGGAGAGGAGAAAAAAAAAGAACGAAAAAGAGGGAAAAACGTGAAGCGTGTCGACGACGGTGCGGTTCTGAAAGAACACACGATCGATATCGCGCAGCGTGCAGACGCGATGTTCTCGGTTTATTTCATTTTTTTTTGTTTTTACAAAAAAACGACGACAACGAATGTGTGAGGTCGACCGTACGGAAGGGAGTAATCTCGCGGATTTGATCGATTAGGAATTCGAATTCTCATCAAATCACGCATATCGATTATCGAAGATAATCTTTCTCTATTTTCAACAAATATGATATTTATCTAAAGAAACTGAACGTGAAAAATTTGTGGACATAGCTCGAATATAATATTTGCAGTAGTCTTATCTCTACGAGGCTTACAAACACGCCAACTTCGGAGAAGGCAAATATGTTCGCGGAACTTCCTGCAGAGGCAAATGCGTGAAAGTAAACTGCAGGAATATTTGATAATATGCAAGGCGGATATTCTCTGTGACCATGATCGACATCGATAGACAAATATACTTTAGGGAAGTAATATTCGTAACTTGAACGCAGACAGAAGCGTTCGCGTCTATTCGCGGCGCAATCGTGTGGGAGAGTCTTCTGTTTTCCGTACGCGGGGATGTTATATTCGGAAATTGAATATGTAGTTTGTAAGCCGATTGCGAGGGTACAGCTGCGCATAAGGAAGCTGCATTCGCATGAACGATGGCTCGCACGCGAGTACACTTGCGTGAAATATGAAGAAACGCGTTTTATGCGAAACTCTTGTCACGAAAGTTCTTCTCATTCTTCACTTGCGTATGTTTCTGCTCGCACAAATGTTGAACTACGATGCGACACCGCGAACATTTGATACGTTACAACACCACCAGTAATTTTATTATTTCGAGCGCAAAGAACCGAGCCTAGAATTCGAAATTATTTTCCTCCTCTTCTAGTTAGCGATCGACTGGTAACAGGAGACGAAAAATATATACATTTCTAAGCAGTAAATTCAAACCGCCGCGCTCGTTGTGAATAACAAAAACAATGATAAGGCAGGTCGGTTTTGAGCAAAACAGACAGTCGACGATAAAGAAAATTCGAGAATACAGTAGAACTCTCTAGCATTTCGAGCACCATAACTTCTCCTTGATAAGCGGGGCAATAGTTTCCCCCACTATTCATGATTCCCCGATATTCTTGAGTGACTGCGCAACTCGTAGAATGCGCAGATAACAAAGAGAGAAAGACGATGAAAAACAAAAGAAAGAGACAAATACTGTATCTTTCGTCTTCTCTTGCTACCAGTTGGTCGCCGGAAAGGGAAGAAAATGGAAGGGGAAGAAAATAACTTCGAATTCTACAAAGAATCAGTCCCATGTGCACGAAATTACTGGAGTTCTACTGTATTTCGTTAAATTTAAATATAATAAAGATGCGAAACTTCTCGAACTTTTTTACTTGAATCTTCTTTAGTCGCGAAAAATTACAGAAACAAATATGATGCTCGAAATTACGGAATTTTACTGTACGTAATTTCGAAAAAATTTTTTAACCGTAACTATTTTGATTAATTTTTAAAATATTAATCTTTGCCGCGAGATTTGAAATTACATGAATGATGAGTAAATATGAAATCATAATTGGTGAAACGTAGATACTGAAGAATTAAAATTGATAAATTTATCATGTTTGCTTATTATATATATTTTATCCAGTCTAGATATTTGCTTGAAAAATTGCATAAACTATCGCTCGCAATTTGTCGCGATATTTGTGTTGCATTTTCTGCGAGGAGAAATACCTACTCTTAGGTGTCATTATACTTTCTTCGCCCGGCGACCGACATTTGCGCCAACAAATGTCGGACTCCATATACGTCCGAAACGCATAAATTATTCATCAGTGGTTACGCTTGGTCGCAAAGCGTCTAGACGACGCGCGTTAAGCGTAATAACAGCCGGGTTGTTACTTTACGAACTAACCGGATATTAATGTAGTCATCACGCTCCGCTTGATTCATCAATCAGGCGGTCAACCACGCAGACAGCTTGTGTCAGACATTGTGTCGATATTAATCAAGATTTTGATCTTGATATCGTCGAGACCGTGCAACTTATCGACTTAGGCAGGCTTGTAACAATTATCTCGCAATATTTGTTTATTTATCTGCAATCAGGACAAGTTCTGCATCTTGCAGGAAAATTAAAGTTTCGATGTTTGTTTTGATTATTTTTAAAATTTGGATTTTGACTCTAATTTTGTTCTAAGAAAAACTATTTTGCGTGGAACAATTGTCATATTACATTAAAGAACTGTAGAAGATTCATATAATCTCTTGTCGTTGCTTTTTGGCAACTCAGCAGGAGAAGAACGGAACTCCTTAACGTGAATTCGTTGGTCCTGTAACCCTTTTATGCTCGGCGCGTGAAGTTGCTCGTCGTCTTTGTCCGCCTACGTCAGCTGTCTGCCGGCCGTTTGTTCCGCGCTAAATAAAAAGGACTCTTGTACTTGAGAGAAGGAACGGTAATGCGCCGCGCAAAGGAAGACGATTGTTTGTTCCTCCGACAATGGCGCCGGATTCCCCGCTTTAGAGGCGGGAAAAACGGGACCAGACATGCCGTGTTACACGAGCGCTTCCGCACGGTCGAAAGAACCGGCAGCGGTTGGCTCGTTACTGCTCGCGCGTACTGCTTGTGCATCGCGATCGATCATTAACTATCGGAAAAGCGATCAGTCGAAGGTGACGAAGCAGAGGCAGGATGCTCGCTTGATAACGCCATGTTTCGCCATGTTGTTGTTTGTTTTGTTATTTATTTCTACACTCCTGTCTTTGAGAAATAATTACGGAAATTCGTTATCCGCTTAATCGCTTTCTTTAATTACATGCGATACTAAACGTCGCGAGGTTTTTTTTTTTTTTAGCATTTCTCTATCAAAATCTGTACTAACTAATTCTATAAATGACATGTACAATGTGTGTAATTGCTACTTTCACAACGAGTTAGTACGAGTTTCACGACTTGTCCGACGTCATTTATTAAAATCACGCGATCGGCACGTGAATGATCACGTTGTCAAGATTTCTGTCAACATCGTCGGGAGCAATAAGTAAAAACAGAAGAGAACTGATTGGTTCGCAACCTGCGGCTGATGATCGCGTCTTTCGCACGTTTCTGAAGATTTGCGAGGACTCCGGTTCAACACGAAAGCTGGTTGCTCTTCTTCACACGGCGAGAGGCATCGCGTGCGCGATCAAACATATTTTTCGCGGACTGACGTGAAGAAAAGTGCAATATCGCCGCACGCGATTCATAGTTTAAGAGAGATCTTTACAATCTGAACGATGGAACCTCGTCTTTTCCGCAGGCTGCGAAATTACGTTGCTATTGGGTCCTTTTAACTTTACCGCGGTTAAGCCCGTTCCTCGCTCTACGTAACCGGAGATCTCTCCATCATTACAAAATTCCAAGAGCGAATTTATACAGACCGTAATGAAAGTTAAGCTTCTTCTTTCAAATTTCGGACTCATCGTCTGATATATAATCGTTAAAATAATTTATTTGTCGGAAACAATGTAATTTTTTCTAATGTAATCTCGCGGAAACATGTGTAAAAGAGAAATCAGACTTTTCGTTCAAACATATATATAAACTCTTGAGAGATTATGTGCTAGAACCCACATGAATTAATAGCTTTGCTTCTGTAAACTACCTGCAAAGTTTATAATTAGGAAAGATTAAATACGGATTTTAATTTTATAATGAGTCTTATCGCGAGAGATATATACGAACGAAGGTGAGAGCTTTCCAGTGTACGTACACTAACGACGAAAGATTTCACTTTTGGTTTTAATGTTTGCTCGGTCTCTCTCTAATTCCACGACTTAATTAATTTGACAAGCTCGGCGATTAAATCTGTTACACTCGTGTGATAACCGTAACTGAAAGTTGTTTTTTATCTGCCGAGATTTGCAGCGGCTTTCATTCGAATCAAAAGGAAGGGTGCGGAACGGAAGTGGAAAGACTGTTTCCTGCGAGATGTAAAATTCGTCTCGCAAGAAGATTTTTATAGTTTGTACAGAGGTACATATATGATGCACGCGTGTTATATTTTAAAACAAATTCATAAAATTTTGTTCGGCGGGTCTAATTGTAAAAAAATGTTAGATAGAAAAGCAATCTTTATAATATGTTACTAAATACGCAACATGCAAATACGTAACTTATTACTTTTTTGTTTTTCATACACACTGTTTAAAATCCTATAATATGCAATTTAAAAAGTAATTTAGAAGTATTAAAAAGTAATTTAAACATTAATTTAAAAGTATTAAATTTCATCAGACAGAGTATTGTAATTTGTCACAAAATTATACATTTCGTATTGTTAGACGATATAACTACCCAAGAGAGCAAATGTATCAGCTATTAAAAAGAAATTTGAAGCAGAACTAACTGGTTTTCAACTAATAATAAGTCGTTGATTAATTCAGAACGTTTGCATGACGGGCAGAGATTGCAAAATTGAAGGAATACCCTTAGCACGGTGTTTCCCGAGAGATTTCTCTTAATACTCTTCACGTGTAAATCAGACGCAAAGCACGCTGCGAGCAAGTACGATATTGAATGATCTTTCGGTTCGGTACTTACTTCGAGCGCTGCGCTTATCCTGTAACCGCAGTTAATTCGACAGGCAAGTCTAGCGCGACAACCGCACGTAGTGCGGATCTTTATTTGTATTCGCCGTGGTTTGTGAGTCTTCGGAGAGGAATGGGGGGAGAGGAAGAACGACGAGCATCTCGGAAACGAGAGATAGGGAAATCTCCTCGCCGTCGACGAATCCCACGAGAAATCACAGCGGGCAAGGCTACGCGAAGGGCTCGTCAGCACCGTTGCTGTTGAACGCGCAATTTCTCCATGAATAGCCGTGACAAAACCCGTAAACGACCGTAATTGCGTTCCGTGGGGTCTTTTCATCTCGGATCGCGAGCGCAGCACATAGCGATCGACTCGAAATGAAAGAGCCCTGGCAACGTGCAAGCCATGCGATCGGTGCCGTTCTATCAGGCTGTATAAAATATGACAACGTTATATAATGATGTAACACCGCACACGTGTCTGTCACACGTTACTTTATGCGTAAATCATATAGACGATGTGTAACGTATTTCTCATTGACAGAAATTTTCACAACGCACACAGGAATTTGTTGAACACTGACCGGAAGAAGATTTTCACAGTCATGAAAAAATAAAAATATGGTTCTTTTTTTAG
This sequence comes from Pseudomyrmex pallidus, assembly GCA_014825455.1. Taxonomy (NCBI): domain Eukaryota; kingdom Metazoa; phylum Arthropoda; class Insecta; order Hymenoptera; family Formicidae; genus Pseudomyrmex; species Pseudomyrmex pallidus. The sequence goes on along the minus strand of QVNV01013735.1, from coordinate 158 downwards.
AACAAAAACCTAAAAATTACTAAATTTATTGAATTATGTAGTTCGGATTATAATCTCCCGAGGTGTATTTTCAGACATGACCTTAATTAAATACGGCAGAAAAAGTTGTATCGAGGACGCGTGCGCTGCGTAAAAAAAAAAAAAAAAAAAAACCCCCC